>ML778186.1:18882-34845 GCA_009831015.1 Picea engelmannii
TGTCATAGGAATCATGATCAGTTGCCACAAAAAATTTAACTTTTCAATACATGTATCCTTTTTTATTGTTGCAAAGAATGGAGAAATAATTCCCATTTTGTTATTTTGTGACACATTTGAAGTGAAAAAATAGGAAATCCACTAAAAATATATCACTATCATAGCCGCAATGTTGCAAGAAAAAATAATATCTATATTTGATATACCATAAAAATTCAACATCTGTATACATACCATAAAAAAATCAAGATATATATCACATATACAATGGATTTATCAATGATATCTATATCACATATCCCATAGATTTATTAGTAGCGACTTAGAAAAATGAATGCTAGTTCATCGTGAATAGTTGAAAGATTGTCTACAATATAGAACTGTATATACCATACATGAAAGAAATATCCCTCACTCACTATCACTATGTGTTTGTTTGATGTGTCCAATAATGAATTTGAATATCATCAATAGTGGAAAAACAATTATTATAGTATTACTAGTAATGAAACAATAACACTCCTCTTTTATGTATGAACAAATCCAATAGCCAAACCCATGGCTAGACTTGGCTACAAGCTTCTCCTAAGTTTTCTCAGCTAAATATGGAAAAAATAAATACATAACAAAACAAAATCTACCACACATAGTGCATCGATGAAGTGGAGGAGTACAATGGATTGTGCAACTATTAAGTCCGAGCTTCTTAGAGAAAGAACACCCCAACCAATGTTGGATCCAAAATGGTGGTTTATCCAAGTTACTGGTGATTGAAGCATGATATGTGCTTGCAGGTAAAACTAAAAGTGCTATTGACCGAGAAAATCTTGATGGGTTGGTGGTGGGTGTGGCAACAAGTTGGGAGGTTGGAGACGGTTGGGGAGGGGACGAGAAGGATGATAATAACCCCACATAGAAGGATGCTTCTGTAATTTGAACATGTGTGAACCATCCAGTGAGTCCCACCATAAAATCAGGTTGGATATGAGAAGAGGAAAAAACTAAGAAGCTGAAGAAATTTTATAAGATGGAGAAATATTCTTTGGAAAATCAAATTTGGAATGGGCACCATCGCATCAAAGGGAAAAATGAGGAAAATAAAATTTGAAATGGGCTTCATTGGGAATAAGGAAGGTTATTACGCCATTAATACTCATCTCCCCATGCAAACATACACACATCAACTTGATCATATTCTGAAAGTTGTACAGATGATGATGCTAAAAGGTAAGGCTATGCCATTTATGTCATGCCCCATTAACAATAAGTATACGACATTTATGTCATGCCCCATTTAGTGGAGTAGAGTACCTAAAATGTATTGGATGGAACTCTTAATCAAACGAGATTCATCGGAGGGGGAATGGACGAAAGAAAAAGTTTCACTATTATTATTGATAGTCAAATATGGCCCACCAATCCAATCGCTAGTGTTCATTATGGAGCCTCTGCAATCCCTTCTCACCATCAATTTGAAACCTATGATTGAATGACTCATTTGAATTACGGTGGAGTAGGCCACATCAGAGACTCCTCCACAGAATACCCTACCCCTCGACCCCAAAAAGAAAAGAAATAAAGAAGAAAATCGGACAGAAGGAAAAGCATCGTCATGCTAAAAAAACAAAAAACAAAGAAAAACAGTCCACAATAAAGAAAAAGTGTGAACCCACCCAAGAATCAAAAGCCAACCTAAAAATCCTAAATTCTCAACTCTTCTCTAATTTATTTTCACCGACTCCACCAAACGCTTCAATATTCTTCCTCCGATTCTTCCTCCAAATGTAGCCAATACAAAGAATGACATGGATCAACTCTCCTTTCAGTTTTCTTCACCAACTCCACAAAATGATGCATGCTTCTTCCTCCCCCAATATACCAATCTGCATCCCTAACTTCTAAATTCCTCTTTTCTTCCAGCCTCACAATGGTACCATTGGTACACATTTGCAAATCGAATAAATCACGAGTGACTCACTCTAAGGGAGGAACATGCCATCAATTACTTATTTCGGCTTATCTTCTCGACGAAGCCATTCGTATAGTTACCCTCTCTAGGCACTGTTTCGGAGGCTCTCTCATCAGGTAGTATCGTTTGTACTCTTTTCCAAATGGAAAGCTTCTGCGTTGGTACACGTTGGTCGATGCCAACGCCACATTTCGAAACGTGTTAGGCATAATTATTTTGATTTTATTAAATATTTTGATTTTCTTTTTTAATTTGATTTTTTTTTCTTAATATTATACATCATTGGTAAATGATTCAATTTGAATTACAAAATAATTAACATATCTAAAAATTTTGTAAAATATTGTTGAAATTTGAGTCCCCAAAAACTTTTTAAAGTGAGCTTGTTAAGCATCTATGTCAACAAATATTAGCATTGCTTTTCCGTCCACTGTTTTGCTAAGTATTTTATTTATGATTGTTAAGGTGATGTCATTCTTTTTAAGCTATTATCTTTGTGTAAGTATTTAGTTGCAAGACCCAACATTTCCATTTCATCTAGATAATCTAGAATGTTGATACATGGATAATCTCTCATCCTCAATGCCATGTCCCCCATTTTAATTGTCGCCGTTGTTAATTGTAATTAATGAAATAACATAGTGAAAAGAAAAAACATAGATTCATCTAAATAGTCATATAGAAAAATAAGAGTTCATATAAAACAAGCATATCATTTTTAAAGGGGAGACTACATAATTTAGAAAAACAGTACAATATTTTTAGATTCTTAATATACATAAAAAAAAAAAACCAAACATAAAATATTTGACCATGAAGATTCCAAACTAATCCATTCCAACTCATTCCCAAGTTTTTTAAACAGGATGGCTTATTTTATGGTAAATCCTGGAGGAATCTCAGTTGTTGGAATCGAACAATAGATTCATGCTTGCATGGCATCATCACTGGGTTGTAGAAAGTTCTCTTGAAAACTCCTTAAATATCTTCTCAAAACGTTTGATCGAGAATGGATATCATAGGAAGACCCCCTCTAGCTTTTCCTAAGAAGAAATGTGTTGGAGTAGGACAAGAATTTGAAACAAAATCCTGGGTAAATGAATAATGCTTGGACCCTGTTATATTTCCACAAAATATATTGCTGATTGTGAGTTAAAACAATAGCCTAAAGCCTTAAAATTCCATTGGGAAACACTTCGAAATTTTTATGATAAGACTTGTCCTTTTCTGAACATCGCATGAATAAAAGCTCAGTGTAACACAACGTGTATCGCACGGAAATAACTCCCATGCAATACGATGTTTATCTCCCAAAAAAAAAGACTTGGAAACTTAGAAACATTTGAGGAAGTTTTTGTATCTCAGGAAGAGGATATTTGTTGCAGTGTGACATATCGCACTAAAATAATTTTGGTGTCATAAACCGCAAGAGAAAAGAGAAGAAATTTTCTGGCCATGAGATAAAGGAAGGAGGTTTCTTTTTGTTGAAAGAAAATGATATTTCTCACAATGCGATAAACAAAGGAGAATTACATTTATTTCAGGAAATTAATATTTGCGACGATGTTATAAATGAAGGATAATTCCCACCAGGAAATAAAGAGTATTGTACGATGCAATAAAATGGGAGTGTCGCAAGGTGAAGATCTTTTAGAGAGTGCGGTACACTACAGTTTAATAACATGGATTGAACATGTCGCATGGACGAAAAAATTTAGTGGTGAAAAAGCACATGTGTCGCATGAAAACGATGTTGTGTGGTACATTGTGTGTAGCATGAAGCCCAAAATATTCATATATTGAGTTTTCAATAATATATCCAATAATATATCCATACAAACAATGAAGTGGACCATACACACAATGTGTACAGATGAGGACATGGACGAGGTCTGCGGTGCCAATTTTATGCATAGGTGGTTATGACTGATTATCATTCACGTTTGATCCCATATCGTCAAGGGGTGCCATGTAGACATGCTGTCGCAAGAAAGAGCCGTAACTCCTTGCTTCGAGATAAAAATTGGGTAAGAGTGCATTCGTTGGAAAGTTATTGAGGAACAAACTTGGCCTATGGTCTTAGAATTGGTATCGAAGTTGAATTTAAGAAAGCCGATTTCAGTGGTCATTTAGGAAAATTCTTTACATACCACCATCCTAATTGTATAATGGGGATCAGGTATGTGTCACTTGATATATTTATTTATGATCAATTAGACATGTGAAAACATGCTAATCAAGAGAGGCCATACACATGTAAAACCACACTCCGCAATAAAGGATAAATGTTAAATCGAATATGTGTTGGATGAGTGTGTCGATTTTCTCAACCAGATACACCAATGGGGAAGCATACACAAATTTATGACCTATAAGGAAGGAAAAATGCAGTGAGGTTGAACCTAACAAAGAGAATTCCTTCATGAAATTGCATGGTTTGCTCATCAAGGAAAACCTTGTGGAGGACCATCCTAAAGGACATTGAGGTTCACCCACAACATTCATGATGGAAGTGAAAATGTAGTCTATAATATCTATATCTTTCATATTAATAAGGAGTTAAATAAGTAGTGAAATTGACAACGGAGCCAACCCAGTTGAAATTCTAAATCTCTTAAATGATTGGCATGATTTCATAGCTCTTCAATTCCTAGAGCACTAGGGATGGATGCTATTTTCAATAACCATCATGATCAAGGAAAAAAAAAAAAGGCTTGTTCACTAAGTAATGTGTAATTAAGTAACATCAACCATACCGATGAAGAAGTGAGAAAGTCGAATATCAATAATACAATTTAGAATCGAAGTTTCAAAGGAGACTCATTGTTTGCTCATTGAAAGGAGCCTTAAGATAAATATGATTTATATTTTGTAATAAAAATGAAGGATAAATTCTGAATTCTTTGTTAAAATTTCAATAAGGAAGGGTATCATTTTATACATAACATATTGTGAGAGTGAAACCGAACCTCAAAACTTAAAAAAAATGAGGAGAAATTGGGTTGTGAATTCTTAATCAACAATCCAATATTTTTATGTAGATGGTTGAAGTAGTTTTTATGGTGGGTTCTCAAACTTGTTTTGCAAGATATCTATCATAGATTATATTTTTTTGTGTTTTGTGAAATATCCATTAAAAATTATATTTTTTTTGTGTTTTATAAGTTATAGTTTCTAAACACTTTATTTGATTATAATATTTTACTAAAACTTGTTTCCATTTCAATGCATTGTTTTTTATTAGAAACACAATATTTTTTTTACAGGGTTGGAGTAGTTTTAATGGTGAGTGATCAAAATTGTTTCACAAAATATCCATCATAAATTATATTTTTTGAGTGTTTTGCAATTTATAGATTCTAAACAGGTTTTTCGATTAAAAGATTTTGCTAAAACTTTGTCTCATTTCAATGCATTGTTTTTGTTAGAATTATTTTCCTTTCAACTAGATCCACAATTTCCACTGAAAAAGATGGCATCTTCAGGTATTGATGCTTACATCTATAAATTGTTTGATCCAATGTTGTGGAGGTTGGTGCTAGGTCCTTTAAATGATTTTCTAGTCATCATTTGCTCCAAACAGAGATGTAATGTACCCCAAAATTTAGCTACAATTTTTGTTTTGCTCTAATAGAGGGGAAAATAACTATGCGACTTATTTTCCACTACATTATAAGTATGTCCAAGGTTTTTAACCATTATCTGCTTTATTGGTTTCAAACATTCATTAATAGACACCATTCCTTGATTTTTCTAAATTTTAAAACCTTATTTATATTACTTTCCAAAGTAAGTCATTTACTACTTGCATATTATTGGCATCCCTTCATAAACCTTATCACTTTATTCTTGTGGCACCATGAAGAATTTATCCATAATAGTTTTATTCCCAAATAAAAACTATAAGACAACCCAAAATAGATGACCTATAACATTCAAGATAAAACATTTTATCCACAAGGGAGGTATAATGAGCTACCCCTAAATATACCTTCACATATAGTTACTATACTATCCTGTGGCACTTGAAGGATTCTTCCATATCCATTAAATCCTAAACTATGAGAATCCCTACCCTTAATGATAACAAAATATCCTCATAACCTTTTAAAGTAACAAAGTTGTAATAAGGGTTCTACCCATAACTATTTACATTAAGAAATCTACCTACATAAGGGTTTACATGAGATTCCAAGTCCTAGGTGCCAAATAGGTTTTATTTCCACGCATATGATAACCCACTATGTAGTCTATAGTCCAAACCCAGGATGTAGTGTTATAGTAAATCTCATAGGCTTGGGGTGGCGAACACTAGGACCTTGAACTAGGAGCCAGGGTAGCCAATGTTAATGAATTAAATTCGTGGTAGGGTATGACAATGTCTAATTACTTCCCTGGTACCTCTGAGCTTTGACGCGTCCATTGTCATCCCTCCACTTCACAATTTTCACATTGTCGGAGGTGAACGTACCCTCGATCATTTCCTCCACTACGAGCGATGGGCTCAAGGCCCTTAATTTTCCAAAGGAAAGCTCTCCCTTACGCTTGTCTACTATTTTTTTTCTCATCCCCATCGCGAACCTGGTAACTAAACTACTCTGTAGAACCACAGAGGTAGATCTGAGCCCTGGAGACCATGTGTATTGGCGATCGTTCTGGTAGAGTGTTTACCCTGTTTCATTACTTTCTTTAAAATAAATTTATAGGATATTTTGTCTTCTCCCTGAGTTCTTTAAAGGTTTGGAATACCTACACTCTTCCAAGAACTGTAGTTGTAGCGCTCTTATACCCTGAACTTCATATCTTATGTTTTTACTGCCCCAACTTAAACTCGTCATAAGTGCATTTGTGATTTTGTAAGATGTAGAATGGGTATTTTGTGCATCGAAAGGTTCACTTAGTCTTTAATTAAATCTTTGTACATACAATTTCTTTCTTGCCAATAATGAAGGTCAATACTCAATATTTCGATAGAGAACCCCATATTTCCCATTGGAAAATCAAGAATTGGGTTATCTTGCTTGTTTTATTGTAAGGAACCATAAACCCTTATCACTGTTTGCATTCCGTGTCAATAAGAAATAAACATATCATTTCTAGAGGTTACCCTATGGTGAGGTCTTTGATGGTACCGTGAACGAGATGTTGATTGGTTTTCTGACTTCTGTACTCATTGTTTCTATAATACATTCACTTCCCTTCTGGTTTACTGAGGCAAGGGGTCTATCTATTTAAAATTTGTGACGACACTACGATAACTTTGTTTCCTTGAAATCCCTCGCCATCACTGTAACATAAGTAATCTTGATAAATAACCCTCGTAACTGGTCTTTGAATTTATTTCATCTCTGGATTAATTCATTTGATTTGTAATGTTACCGATATTATTTCCTCTTGTTAATGCAATGGTTAAAAATTGCTTTGTGACTGTTCTTCAAATTACCCTAGGTAATTTTAATTCTTTGATGAGCTGGTAATTTGCCTTACTCTATCAAAAACCTTGCAATTACTTATCATAGGGTTTTTATCTCTGCATGGGGCTGCGCTGTACCTGGATCTTACCATTTCTCTCTATAAATTTTGTTTGATTTATTTTATGGATATGAGTTTGATGAATGGGTCCATTTTCTTTGCGATGGAACCCATCAACCTATGGTGTGCACACTCCTCCTCTCGAGTCGTAGAATTCACTTTGCAAGGAATGAAGGGATCGACACTCTCGATTTAAGTACATGTTCCTTCCTCATCTTGATTTATCTTATTACCTTTGATTATAATATTACAATATCGTAATCCTATCCTGGTTCCTTTTGCAGTTTTAACTGAGATGACGCAAATTCCGCGAAGGGAAAACACCTATCTTGGAAAAGGTACTTCGGGTTCCACTCTAGAAATACTCTTCTTGCGAAGAAATTCTTCTACAGTTCAAACTAAAGTCTTATGTTCACTTAACTCTATTATAGACATTTGATGTTATTTAAATATTGTTTGAAGGTTACCATAACTGTATTTTGCATGTATAACTCGGCCTACACTCATATTTTACTGGGGAAATTTTATAAATACTCTGTATAACACATCGACCTACGGATATGCATGGATGAATTGATCATAACGCCCTATGAGTTTTGTTGTATCAGATCACCACTTTTGTTAATGTATACAATTATATATGTATAAGAGGGACTCTTAAAATTACTTGTTTCGTACCCTTTCAAGACTTTATGAGTCTCTCCTTACCTCACTAGTTCGAATTATATAATATGAAGTGACACTACGTAGTTCACTTGTTTTACTTCAATAAAATCTGTTTGTGTTGGTTTCACTTATTTCTTTTCTGAAATCATTTGTTTGTATGCTAAAATTTCAGCAGTAAATAAATCAAATAATCTACCATGGCCATGACGCATGCCCATATAAAATTATATCTATCTATTTATCTATCTATCTATCTATCTATCTATCTATATATATATACATTTCACATATAACACCTGAAAAAAAATATTAAAAAATATTCTAAATAGTGGATAATACACACATCTATCATGGCCATGAGGTGCACTTATACAGATTATCATATATATATCTATATATATATATATATATATATATATATATAAACATACCATCAACCATTTAACACTTCATGAAATGAAAAGACATAGTTAATATACATATATGAACAATCGATGCTGGGAAAACAAATGGAACAACCACGTTCCACCCAACTATAGATACAAAACAACCGTGTTTTACTTTCTTGATCACCCCTAGCCTAACCATACCTCCATAAGCGAGAATTGGGCATCATTCCTTAGCCATTGTTTTTATGAATAGTTTCATATAATTGTTTTCCTAACACCAGATGTGCTCATAAAAACAAACAAATTATCCTTCCCAACATACTAAGCATCATCTTGCCTCCCACATATGTTGTATTTATCTCATGCCTAGATATTTCCTTTCCTATCCCTCCTTGGGAAATTCACAGATTTACAAATCCTTGATTTCTATGGGATGCTAGTGACATAACTCAACTTCTGACACTTCTAAAAATCAACTCTAAGTTAATTCAAACTTGTTCCCCACTCATGGATTCATAGTCAACTATTTTAAACCTCGTTGTTCCATTTGTCTTCCAACATTAAATTTTATTAAAGAGTTTGTCTCATACATATGTCTATGAGTTGGAAAGTCAAATATTTGTCGATCATAAAAATAATAAATACATGTTTCCACATATAAATTCAAATTTTCATAAATGGAAATTTATTTTTGAATAACAACTTTGAAAAGATTTATTTCTTGAATAATTTGAGGATATCACATCCTCTCCCCCTTAAGTACAAAAATGTCCTCGGTGTTCAATCATCTCTTGGAACAGAATTCGATAATATTTCCACATATCTTCTTCCTATTCCCAAGTAGCTTCCTCATGAATAAAGTCTTCCATTGCACTTTTACCTGGGAGATGGATCTGTTTCGAAGTACTGTTACTTTCCTATCCAAAATGCATAGACATTCCACTTGGAACTAGACTTATGGTTCCACCAGCACCATGTTCCAATTAATGATGTGATTAGTGTCATGAATATATCTTTTTAATAATGAAACATGAAAACCATTATGAACTTTTAAATTTGTAGGAAGTTTCAGTTGATATTCCATAGGTCCGATTAGTGTTAAGATCTCGAAAGGACCAACAAATCTTGGCGTGAACTTGTAACAATTTCCTAGCTTTAGGGAGCTTCTCCTTGTTTTGAATTTTAGATATACATCCTCCCGAATTTTGAATTCTTGATGTCTCATTTTTAGATCGTCATAGTGTTTCTCTCTATCTTGTGGCTCTTTCAAGTTATGGTGTACCCCTTTTAGCATTTTCTCCATTTCTTGGAGCATTTCTAGTCCAACCATAATCCTGTCAACCGGATTATCCCAACTGATTGTTGCGGTGCATTTACTCCTACATAAAATGTCGAAGGGACTCATCTTAGCTGATGCTTGATACCCATTATTGTTTACGAATTAAACTAAGTGTAGATATTCTTCCCACTTAGTTGGCTTTATCCTTACATACATTTGTAACATGTCTTCGATAATTTGATTTGTTCATTCTATTTGACCATCTGTTTGTGGATGATAACTTGTGTTGAAATTCAAATTAGTACCCAAACCTGCAAACAATTCTTTCCAAAAATTGGATGTAAATTTGACATCTCTATTTGAAATTGCCATCTTAGGGACTCCATGCAACATAATTATTTATTTCATAAAAGTTTCAGCAATATTAATCTCATTTTCAATAGATTTCATAGGTATAAAATGTGCATACTTAGCTTAGCTTATCAATTACTACCATAATTGAATCATTTTGTCTTTGAGTGTTAGGCAAACCTATGATCAAGTCCATTGAAATAATTTTCCACTTCCATTCGGGTATAGGCATAGGTTGTAACAAAACTGTCAGATGTTGATGCTCATCCTTTACCTATTGACAATTTATACATTTAGACAAGTATTCAACTGTTCCATTTTTCATGTTAGGCCAATAAAACTATTTCCTTAAGGCTGCTATCATTTTTTGGTATCCTGGATGATGAAAATATGGATTTTTGTGCAACTCATCCAGAATTATCATCTTCAATTCAGTAGCGTTAAGTACATATAACATGTCTTTGAACCTTAAAAACCCATTTTTATCTATATTGAGATCTATTTTGTGTAGATTTTCTTCTTTTCCTTGCAATTGTTCTCTTGTTTGGATGTAATTTTCATCATTTCTTCTTGCATATTTTATCCTATTCTCAATATCATTTTTTAATTTGCTGATAATTACTTCATGAAGCCCATTAGTCCTTCGACTTAGTTGATTTGTAGCCTTATTTTCTTTTCCCTTGATGTGTTGTACTTCAAAATCGAACTCACTTAAAAAGGCCAACCATCTTGTTTGTCTTACATTGAGATCTTGTTGACTAAAAAAGTGTTTTACACCACTATTATATGTTAGTAACATGAATTTTATTCCCATTAAATAATTTTGCGACATTTTCAATGCATGAATCACAACTGCTAATTCTAGATCGTGAGTTACGCAGTTTCATTCATGTTCTTTCAATTTGTGTGATTCATAACATATGACGTGTCCATATTGTGTTAACACTCCTCATAATACCTCTTTACTTTCATCCACACAAAATGCAAAGTCTTTATCTATATTTTCTACCTTAAGGATTGGTGTTATAGTTAACAGTTCTTTTAGTTTATAAAAATTGTCTTGGAATTTTTGAGTCCAATTAAATTTTATTCCATTTTTTTGTAGTGATGTGATCAAATAGGTGATTTTGGAAAATCCTTTGATAAACCTCCTGTAGTAACCGATAATCCCCATGAATGATATTATATCTGCTGCGTATTTAGGAATAAGCTATTCTGTAATGAATCTAATCTTTTATGGTTCTATTGCGATACCATCTTCTGATATTACACGCCCTAAATATTGTATCCTCCTTTTGTAGAAATCACATTTGTCAAAATTAACATACAATTTATGTTCTCTTAGATTTTGTAATACTATTTTCAAATGTTGTTCATGTTCTTCTTCTGTTTTTGAATAGATTAAAATATCATCAATAAAAATCAGCACAAATTTATCCAAATACTGGCTAAATATACTATTCATCAAACACATAACTTGTTGGTGCATTAGTTAGTCCAAACAGAATCACTAGAAATTCATAATCTCTATAACATGTTTTGAATTTTCTTTTGTTTACATCCTCGTCCTTTATCCTGACTTGGTGATAACCATATCTCAAGTCTAGTTTAGAGAATATTTTTTCTCCTCCAACCTGGTCAAAGAGATTGTTGATTCTAGGTAAAGGATATCTATTTTTAATCGTCATTTTTTTCAACTCACAATAATCTATACATAATATTATCATTCCATATTTATTTTTAACAAAGAAAATTGGTGCTCCCCAAGGGGAAACACTTGATCTGATATACTATTTATCTAACATCTCCTATAACGGAATTTTCAGATTTGTTACTTTGGGAACACTAATTCTATAAGGTGCCTTTGATATTTGGGTAGATCCAGGTAGTAGATTGATAGAGAAATGTATCTATCTCCTTGGAGCTATTTTCATTATTTCTTTTACGAATACATATGTAAAGCCCTAAAGAACTGTAAAGTCCTCCAAAATTGGTTTTCTTTCTTATTCTAAGAGATTAGTTTCTTGAATAACATATACTTTGCAACCCTTATTAATACATTTCTTGAATTACATTGTTGATATTTGCCTAACAAAAATTGGTTTTCTAATTCCTTGAATTGTTCTTGCTGTATTATTTTCATCCTTGTACATGAATGACTTTTCATAACAATTTAATATCACATTATGTATTTCTAACTAGTCCATTCCAACAATTATATCATAAGACTCTAAAGGTAATACATCCAGATTTAACTCTGTATTTTGACCATTTATACCGAGTTCACAATCAGATGAAATTATGTTACCTTTCTTCTTGTCCCTGTTGCTACCTGTACTAACAAGGATTTTTCATGTTTTACCTTCTTTAACTTATTTGATTCTACTAGATTTGGAGTAATGTAACTCAAACTAGCTACTGGGTCAATATGTTAAGAAACATTGTTATTATGAATTTTACCTTCAACTTCTACAATAGTGGATTGATGATATGCCTACCTTCCATCCACAACTACATTGATCCTATGCATGCTTCTACCAATATCTCAAATAGTTGAATCCTCTTGAAGGTTGTGGACCGAAGTCCTTGTTGATGGGTTTAAGCGTGGAAAATTTCTCCCTAGGTGGGGTTCTCCACACTCCCAACATTTCAATGGTTCTTTGGATTGTCCCCTACCTTCTTGAATCCCAAATTGACTGGTTTATTCCTCCCTTGTATATGTTCTGTGTTAGAGGGATATTCCTTCCTTTGTTTATTTCCCCCTTTAGTATGTTACAGAAAAGGGGTTGATTGGAATCCTTTCTTGTGATGATTTAATTTATCCTGCTTCTTATCTTTGCAATCTTTAGGAGTTTTTGATCTTTGTTTATACTATTTGTAACACATCCGGGCCTTCCTAAGTGCCGCATTTAAAGAATTAGTATTATCAAACTCAATTCTGTCTTTATAAGGTTGTGGTAGACAACTTAAGAACCTTTTAATTTTACCTTATCTTCTTGTATATATGGTACAAACCTCAAGAGATCTAGAAATTTATTGATTAGATCATCCATAGCCATTTGTCATAATCAAAATTTGTAATATTCCTTAGACTCTCTTTCATAATAATTTTATGATAGGTATTGTTTCTTGAAATTCTTTTTGAATTCCAACCATTCCATCAATTTTTCTTTCAATCCTTTCGCTAGCTTCAAATCATTCTACGAGATACTGGATTTTCCTTGAAAGTTATAAATGGCCATTCTAACCTTCATATTACGGGAGAAATTATAAACCTAAAACTATTTATTTATATCTAGCAGCCAGGATTAAAATTTCTCACCATTCTTTGATTCCCCATTAAAGGTGGAGGGTATTATATTTTTGAATTCACCTTCTAGGTGATCAAATTGCTTTCTTTTATTTCATATAGATGCCTTGGTTTCTATCATATGTGTATCCTCAGAAGAACTATCTTCTCCTTATGTTTTCTGACTAGAATTCTTTGAGGAATTTTTACTGACCTCCTCCTCCATCTCATTATTTCTTGGAATTTTCTTTGTTGATATATTGTGTAACAAGATTTCATTAATTTCCAAGTTGATATTCTTGATATTTCTTTAACCTTTCATTATCATCTTTAAACACCTGCAATTCCATAATAATATTCCTCATTGTTTCCAATTTACTTGGGTGGCTGAACTTCCCTCACTGTGATGTTTTGTATCTCTAGAGAGATCTTGATTGTGGTTTCTATCAGGCATGTCTCCTTCTCCATTTTGTGCCAACATTTTCAAAATAACAAATATTTATTTATGTTTGTAATAGTAAATATTATTTGTTAGATTTTTCCTTCAGCAAAAATAAATTTCAGGTGTTTCCCTTAGGCCTAAGTGTTGTAACCAACAACTCTCATACCATATTTAATGTACCCCAAAATTTTTGTACAAAAAAAAAATGTTTTCTTTTTATAGAGGGGAAAAAAACTATGAGACTTGTTGTCCACTGCATTATAAGTCTATCCAAGGTTTTTACCCATTCACTTCTTTACTGGTATCAAACATTCATTACTAGACACCGTTCCTTCTTTTTTATGAATTTTAAGGCCTTATTTAGACTACTCGGCCAAGGAAGGCATTTACTACTCGCATCTTATTGACATCCCTTCAAAAATCTTCTTACGTTATTCTTGTGGCACCATGAAGAATTTATCCATAACAGTTCTATTCCTAAATAAAAACTATAATACAACCCATAATATTCAAGCTAAAACATGTTATCCAGAAGGGAGGTATAATGTGTTATTTGTAAAGATACCTTCACATATCATTACCCTACTATCATGTAGCACTTTAAGGATTCTTCCATGTACATCAAATACTAAACTATGATAACCCCTACCATTAACAATAACAAAATATCCTCATAACTTTTTAAATTAATAAAGTTGTAATAAGGGTTCTACCCATAACGATTTACATTAAGAAATCTACCTACACAAGGGTTTACATGAGATTCCAAGTCCTAGATACCAACTAGGTTTTCTTTCCACACATATGATAACCCACTATATAGACTATATTCCAAAACCACGATGTAATTTTATGGTAACTCTGATAGGCATGGGGTGGAGGACACCTGGACCTGGAACCAAGATCCAGGGAAGTTGACATTAACACATTAAATTCTTGGTAGGGTATGTCACCATATACCTACTTCCCCAATACCTATCAGCTTTGATGCCTCAGACACTACACCACTTTAAGTCCTCCACTTCACAATCTTCACATGATATGAAGTGAACATGCCCTCTGTCATTTCCTCCATTACGAGCAATGGGATCAAGGCCCATAATCATCCAAAGGAAAGATCTCCCTCATGCTTCTCTACTAAGTCTTTCTCTTCCCCATTGTGAACCCAGTAACTAAAATTCTCTTTAGAACCACATAGGTAGTTACAAGCCCTGGTGACCATGCGTATTGGTGATTCCTTGAATTACATAGGTAATTTCTTGGAGCTTTGATACTCTATTCGAATCAGGTTCTGGTAGAGTGTTTCCCCTGTTTCTTTTATGTCTTTAAAATAACTTTACAACATGTTTTGTCTTCTCCCTCAGTTCTTTAAAGGTTTAGAATACCTACACCCTTCCCTTAACCATAGTTTTAGTGATCATGTGCCTCAAACTGCATATATTATGCTTTTACTTCCCCAAATTAAACTTGTCATAAGTGGATTTTTGATTTCATAAACTCGTCATATTTTACTTGGGAAAATTTATAAACGCTTTGTATAACATAGCGAAATATGAATCTGCATGGATGAATTGATCATAACGTCCTCTAAGTTTTGTTCTATGAGATCACCACTTTCGTTAATGTACAAAATTAGATATGTATAACAAGGACTCTTAAAATTACTTGTTTCGTACCCTTTTAAGACTATATGAGTCTCTCTTTACCTCACTAGTTTGAATTATATAAGATGAAGTGAGACTAGATAATTCACTTGTTTTACTTTGATAAAATATGTTTGTGTTGTTTTCGCTTATTTATTTTCTGAAATCATTTGTTTGTATGTGGAAATTTCAGCAGTAGGTAAATCAAATAATCTACCATGGCCAGGAGGCATGCCCATACAAAATTATATATATATATATATTTCTTGAATAATTCAAGGATATCACAAGAGATATGCCTCAAGGTGATAAATCAGATGTATTACTTACCCTTCTTATGTGTGCAAATGAAAATGTTATAGAAGTTTAATAATATATAATAATAATAATATTAAAAATACAC
>ML778186.1:35693-45965 GCA_009831015.1 Picea engelmannii
GATAACATAATAGAGTAATGATTTTGATGAGGACCAATAATGGCTTTCAATGGTGACCTGATACGACAGAAGAAAAGCCAGAAAAAATAATGACCATAGAGATACTCCCTCATCTTGAGACACTACAAGGAAAACACCTTCTATCAGAGGTTTTTAGTGCTACAAAATTTGACAAAATTTTGAAAAAAACCTCCACTACAACATCGTATATTGAATGTGGAGGTTTTAGCGAATGTTTTATATAACTAAAAAAAGTGGGGGGACAGAGGTTGCATTAGAGGTTTTTTCTTCATAATTTTTCTTATCAAAATGCACCGGTGTTGTATTGATATACACTCATGATTGCATTAATATAAAACAAATTCCCCAGCGTGTTAATATAATAAAAAAACCCCGACTATTACACATCGGTTCCACCTTTTTTCTCGTATGCAGAGCATTGATGCTCTTATAATTTCAAGGGACTATTAGTTGTCTTGTTTGCATATGAATCACTCATGCATTTTAGATTTACTATGCCCCAGAGATTTCAATTTATAGTTACCACCAATGTGATCGAGTTATCCCAAGTCTCGGTGCATTTAATAATGTGCACTCTGGTGCTTGTGTAATTAGTATGTATCAATGTCTAGTTTACAATGTGCACCAAAGGGTAGTGATATTTTGAATATTCAACGTGAGGTGTTGGAACTATTATTTTACTAAGCACCAATGTTTATATTATAGTAAAGGTACTGATACATAAATAATATTTATAGCCCAGCTACATATAAAAAACTCAACGTATCAACATGTTAATTATTTTTAGTTCCCCGGTGTATATTTTAAGTATGAGCACCGTACAATTTTGAAATGATAATATTATTATATGTTATGTTGTTTACAAAACTTTGTGTTTTCTCAATAGTTCGTATTGGTGTGTAATTTTGTGTTTTCTCAATAGTTTGTATTGGTGTGTTATGATAATTAATGTGCACTCATGCGTATGACTCCTAAAAACACACCGCTTTCTATATTATGGAATGCACTGTCAAGTGAGTTCAAAAGAATACAATGCACTCATATGTGTATATTTTAATTCATTTTTTTTTACAAACTTTAAATTAATAATTTCGAAATCAAATATTTTTTAATAATAATATTGTTTAATATTTTGTTATTGCATTTAGATATAACTATTGCATTAAAAAAAAATTCTCATAGGTGTGTCCATCAAAGAGGACAATTGGCAAGTCAAATATTTGTCCAACAATCATAAAAAAAATTATTACATGCTTCCTCAAATCTAAATTCGAATTTCCATAAATGGAAAAAAAAAATTGAATAACAACATTGAAAAGATTTATTTCTTGAATAATTCAAGGATATCACAAGAGATATGCCTCAAGGTGATAAATCAGATGTATTACTTACCCTTCTTATGTGTGCAAATGAAAATGTTATAGAAGTTTAATAATATATAATAATAATAATATTAAAAATACACAAGTCTCAAATCATGATTCCAACTTCTACATCACACACAAGTGAAAGTTCATAATATTTCTTCAACAATCCATTTATGCACTTGGAAAATGTAACCTACATGTTGGTGGCGTTCTCTATTCTTTTCATCTGAATCTTTTGGCTCACCATTCTTGTCTCGCCTCTTTCTTTTTCCCTCCAATCAATCACTCCCATACTCTCAAGTGAGGGATAACATAATAGAGTAATGATTTTGATGAGGACCAATAATGGCTTTCAATGGTGACCTGATACGACAGAAGAAAAGCCAGAAAAAATAATGACCATAGAGATACTCCCTCATCTTGAGACACAACATGGAAAACATTCTATCAGAGGTTTTTAGTGCTACAAAATTTGAAATTTTTTTGAAAAACACCTCCAGTACAACCTCCTATATTGAATGTGGAGGTTTTAGTGAATGTTTTATATAACTAAAAAATTTGGGCAGACAGAGGTTATAGTAGAGGCTTTTTCTTTGGAATTTTTCTTGTCAAAATGCACTAGTGTGGTATTGATGTACACTAAGGAGTGTGTTAATATAAAACAAATTCCCAAGCGTGTTAATATAATAAAAAATCTCGGCTATTACACACCGATTCCACCCTTTTTCTCATATGCAGAGCACTGATGCTCTTATAATTTCAAGGGACGGTTAGCCACCTTGTTTGCATATGAAACACTGGTGTGTTTTAGATTTAGTACGCCCCAGAGATTTTAATTTATGGTTATCTCCGATGCAATCACGTATCCTGAGTCCCTGTGCATTTAACAATGTGCGCTCTCGTGCTTGTGTAATTAGTATGTATCAATGTCTAGTTTACAATGTGCACCAAAGGGTAGTGAAATTTTGAATATTCAAGGTGAGGTGTTGGCACTATTATTTTTACTAAGCACCAATGTTTATATTATACCAAGGGCATCGATACATAAATAATATTTATAGCCGAGATACATATAAAAAACTTAAACATGTTAATTATTTTTAGTTCCCTGGTGTATATTTTAAATATGAGCATCGTACAATTTTAAAAAGATAAACATTATTGTATGCTATGTTGCATGAATCCTCAAAACACATCACTTTCTATATTATGGAATGCATCATCAAGTGAGTTCAAAAAAATACAATGCACTCATATGTGTATATTTTAATTCATTATTTTTTACAAGTTTTAAATTAATAATTTCAAAATCAAATATTTTTTAGTAATAATATTGTTTTATATTTTGTTATTTCATCAATGGTAAATCCAATCCAAGAATGAGTTATATCAACAAGTAAAATTATGGCAATTGGAAGAAAATGCAGTGTGATAGGAATCATCAATTGTGGCTACAACTTTAACTTTTCAATACGTGAATCTTTTTTATTACCGTGAAGCACAGAGAAAGAATTCCCATTTTGTTATGTTGTGACACACTTAACGGGAAACAATAAGAAATCCACTCAAAATATATTATCATCACCACAATGTTGCAAGAAAAAATAAGATCTATATCTAATATATCAAAAATATTCAAAATAATTCAAAATGTGTATCACATACCATAAAAAATCAAGATCAATATCACATATACCTTGAATTTATCGTCTATATCTGTATCACATATCCCATGGATTTATTAACAGAGACATAGAAAAATGAGTGCAAGCTTACCCCTAATAGTGGAAAACCATACATGAAATAAATCTCGTTCACTGGCAATCACTATTTGTTCATTTGATGTGTCCAATAATGAATCTGAATATAATCAATAGAGGAAAAACAATTATTATACTACTACTAGTAATGAAACAACAACACTCATCTTTAATGTATGAACAGATTTAATAGCAAAACCCATGGCTAGAGTTGGCTACAGGTTGCTCGTAAATTGTCTTCTACAATGTTCTCTAGACTTAGAACATTGAGATGGACCGAGACAATAGTAGGAAAACAGTGTACAGTCTACAGGACCAGACCAAACCAACCGTTGCAATATTACCGAGACAATAGTAGGAAAGCGGTGTACTAGACCATACCAACCGTTGCAATATTTCAAGTAACGATAAAATATTGTTTTTTAGGTAAATAGAAAGTTGAGAGTGCTCTGAATAAAGTAATATTTTAAAAAACACATAAAAATATAAATAAATTTTAATGAGTGTGAAGTTTTATATAAAAAATACATATAAATTTTAATTTATTTTGAATTTTCCATAATTTAAATTTATATTTATATTTAAAATTGCATAAGTACAAAAGTATCATTAAATTAACAATATTGAGGTTGGAAGTTTAGTACACAATTCAATTTAAATATTAAATTTGTCATTTAAAATTAACAAATCTTTATGAAATTTATCATGTTTAATCAAAATTTGTAATATAGATAATATTTTTAAGATTAGAGAAAAATCACTATGAAATTTATTATGTTTCATGAAAAACTGTAATATAGATAATACTTTTAAGATCTCAGAAATGCAAAAGTATGAGTATGTTTCTAATCATATAAATTCCTAAAACATAATTCAATTTAAATATTAAACTTAACATGTGAATTAACAAAATGATTATAAAATTTAATATATTTCATAAAAATTTGTAATATAAATAATAATTTTAAAATTGTAAAAATATAATTAAATCTATCAAAATTGAAAATGAAACATTCCAGCAATATGAATGCGTAATATAGTATATGACTCAATTTAAATATTAAACTTAACATTTAAAATGAATAAAATCATTAATTTTTTTTATATATTTTATAAAAACAATTATAATATAAATAATAAAATCATTATAAAATTTAACATATTTGGAAAAAAAAAATTACAATATAAATAATATTATTTTTGAAAAACAATTAATACAAAAAACTTGAATAACAAAATTATTTAAAAATTAGGTAAGCTAATGGATTGTAACGGTTGTAAGATCTATCGATATTAGAAAAATAAATCTACCGATATTAGAAAAAGACCATCAGAAACCAAGTTTCTTCCAAACACTACTTTTTCTACCTGCTTTCTCTGGTCATGCTTTTCTGAGACGGAATGGAGATGTACGGAGATAAGAAAAAGACCACCAGTTTCTTCGAAATCCCGTCGTTGCTTTTTCTGGCCTGCGTTTTGTGATCATGCTTTACGAAGAGCATGATTTTTTGAGACAGGATAGAGCCGTTTGTAGTGTCGTTAGCAAGCAACGGTCATAAACATATCTCGCGTAGATAGTGACGAATACAGTTGGTGTGGACAACCACCTGTCAAATATTTTGTTTCGTTAGATGCATCCATGCTACGCGCTAGAATAATTACGCCGATAGGGGTCCCCCCTATCAGACTTGCACGATTAATCATGCTTTTAATTACTAAATTTAATCTGATGGTCAGGAATTCAAGATGATGGCATATTCTTCGTCTTACATCCAAATCAATGAATAATATTGCAAGAACTAACTCCCTTGCATTTATAAAATCGTACGTTTATCATGTTTACTTTTTCACTTTTACTAAACATGGTTAAAAAATGACTATAACAATATATGAGTGCCACACATTTATTAAAATTATTTATTTTATTTATATGAGATATGCAGGAGATTACAGGCGCCATGTTTAAATTTATGGAAGATAGGCGCAGGTCGATTCATATTCCTGGAGCGTTTTGGTTTCTATGGATACAAATGCACATGCGACGTGCAGGCAGGCCGCTTCATATTCCTGAAGCGTTTTGGTTTCTGATTTTGCATGACCAGGTTCGCCAAATAAAATATTGGTCGCTTCCCCAGTGACAGTGATGCCATAATCGATTGTTGGAAGAGAGATGGCTCTGGTCATAATGGCTGCGATTTTTCATGGTCATAATGGTTGCGATTATGTTTTATGAACATAATACCTACGATTTTTCATATGCCTATGATTTTTCATAATTCCTCTGATTATGTTTCATGAACATAATGTTTGCTATTATGTTTCATGAACATTGCATTGCAATTTTTCATATCTAGATACCTACGAATATGCCTATGATTATGAACTCGGATTTTTCATGCCTGCGATTTTGTTTCATGAACTCATGCCTATGATTATGTTTACATGCCCGCGATTTTGTTTCATGCCTGCAATTATGAATTCATGCCTGCGATTATGAACTCATGCCTGTGATTATGAACTTATGATGTGAAAATAGTAAGACAGGAGGCTCTTTCAGAACCATCAGGCACCCAGATGAGCTCGCACATGGTGCCAACAATGGTCTTGACATTTCTCAACATTTACTAGGGTTTGAAGAGCGGTAGGGTTTTAATTGTATCTCACACATTTCCATTTCTGAGTGGTGTTAAGTTTTACTTATTGGCATTTCACATAATTTGTTTTAAATCTATCTCCATACATGCTAATATTTGTATTCATTGTCATGCAGGTTGCACTCTCATGAAGGCATGAAGGTTGCAGTTCCAGATAATAGACTCTCCTGATGTTTGATATCGAGTTATTACATTTTGATATCGAGTTATGTTTGTCGGCTCCCATTTAACTAGGCAGGTGTCCAGGGTATGAAAGGATGGCGCCTTATGGAATGAAAGGATGGCGCCTTATGGAAGGATGGTGCATTAGCTTCCTCTACCCACTACTCCGTTCATGTAGATAATCTAACCTTGAATCTTTCTAGACCCAATCGTCCTGAAATAATATAGTATGGTTTTTGAAACTCAGTTCATGTAGATATTCTGAGCTGGGATCTTTCTGAGCCCGACGGTCCTAAAATAATATAGTATGGTTTTGTATTCAATTTTTTTTTAGCCTAACTATCCTGAAATAATATAGTATGGTTTTGTATTCAAATAGAATAATATAATACATGGAATTGAAACAACCTGAATAGTTCGTAAAAAATCCCTTGCTTGTGTGCTCCTTGGCATACATATTTGATCAGTCTCTCCTTGGCTTTGTACTACTTCGAATGCACAAAGGAAAAAATTTCCATACCTACCGACAAAACAACACAAATCTGCACCGTATGCATGTGTCTCTGGCTTGACTTTGTGCTACTTCAAACACCACATGCAGAAGATATTGTGCGCAATGATTCACAGGATATTGTGTGCAATGATTCACAGAGTGGTCTTTTAGAAAACCTTTCATCCTTTTATTGGATTATAAATGATTGAATAATTTCATTGCTTTCGCTTGTGGGCCATGAAAAAAATAATGTATAGAGATCACCATGAAAATGGCATTACCAATATTTTATGGTGATATACAGATATGTCTGCCTGGTGAATTCGGTGAACGAATTTTTCTTTTTAGCCAATATCATCACATTAGTTCATGCCTTAAGGCTAACAAATGCAGGATTACTTTACGAGGAGCCAACAATGAAATTCTTACAGAGGCAAAATTCCTTGCTACAGTAAATCAATTCATTTCAATGTATATTTTCCATTTGCGCTTTTATATAGGAGGATTCTCAAAGTTTGTATTGAATTGGGCGTCCATAAATTTTATATTAATAAGAAATTGATTTTTTAATTTCATTAATCGTTCGTTTTATACACATGGAGGGTTCCTCACCCTCGATATTACAAGAAGGTAATTTTACTTAATGAAATGGACATTCATGTTATTTTCCTGATTATTGTAAGGCTCATGGTGTTATTGAGTGCCATTCCTTCATTGTAAGATTACATGTCCGCCTCATCTCTATCGGCCACCTAATGTTAAATGGATCACACACAAACCCAATCATGTTTTTTTTTTTTGTTATGAAATCGTTATTTTTATTAATATTGGATGGAAATTATATGTGTATACTGCATCTACAAATTCAATATTTGCATAATTAACTTGATTTGGAGGTCGGTGATCCTGTTATGCCCTGTGCGTTCTATTAAAAAGACTTCAGGCTTTCGACTTTACATGATGTTAGGTTATGTTAAAAAGGCTTTCAAACTTTTTGGATTATTAGTGTTCAATTAAATTTTAATATATATCCTTCAATATGAGTAAGCAAACTTTAATTATATTTTAAATTTTTTATATAAATTTAATATATAAAATTATAAATATTAAATTTTCCTTAAATTAAATGTTATAAATATAATATTTAATTAAAAGTATTCATATTATATAAATATAAATATTTTGGTAATAATTAAATTTTTTATATATCAAAAAGTAGATTTAACAGAAATAATCAATTTGTGTTCGACACATAACCAAATTTTTAGAATAACTAATTTTATGTGTTCGACCATAACTTCATTTTTAGAATAAGGAATTTCATATTCATTATAAATAATTGTAATAATTGTACTAGTATTTTATTTTAATCCACTTGAATTGTATTAGTATATTAATGTTTTATTTTATTAATATATTTTGATAGTTATTTAATTTTTAACAAATATTTTATATATTTAAATATATTTAATCTTGAGAAAGATTGAATATTTTTTATATTTTTATTTTTAAAAATATTTTTTAATGGAATAGTAGAAATCATTTATATTTTTATATTATATAAGTATTTGTTAATGGAATAATAATATAAGTATGTCACAAATATCTATGTCAATTTCATTATAAAATTATTGCTCTCTAAATGTGTCTAAGTGACACACTCTTCAATGTAAACTAGAAGACCAACTTCAAACAAAAAATATATTTCTCTTGACTTCTCTGAAATAATGTTAAGTTAATGGCGATCAATTTTTCAGTTTTAAATCGTACTCCTATATCAAATTGTTTTAGAGAAAACCTCTTAAAATATTACTATTAAATTCTCTCATTACTAAATAACATTGATGTTGAATTCAATGATATGCTTGATTATAACTCTCGTGTGTGTACTAACAAAATCATTAATATGATTTAATATTACCATATTTATGCTTTATGACAGTCTTGTCGTCGCATTGTGATGAACCTAGCCCTCTCATTGCGCAATGTGCCAAACATTTTGAAACATCGCAATGTTACGAATATAATGCCTTCTCACAATGTGATGTGCAGAACCCTTTGTCGCAATGTGACAAGCGTAGCCCTACATTTCAATGAAATGAACATTTGTTAACGTCGCAATGTAATGAACATAAACCACTTTGATATGTGACATTCATGCTCATACCTGATTATGTTACAAAAATCTTTCCTTTGTGACAATGCAACGAACTTTCTCACGTCGCAATGATATGCACATAGACTCGTCATCACTATATGACGAACCATAGCACCACGGTGTGATATCAAAATGTAATAAACCTATTCTAATGCCATAGTTTGATAAGGAAAAACACTATGTTACAATGTCATGACCATATAAAGGACATGTGTGTACTAACAAAATCATTAATATGATTTAATATTACCATATTTATGCTTTGTGACATAGACTTGTCATCGCATTGTGATGAACTTAGGCCTCTCATTGCACAATGTGCCAAACATTTTCAAACGTCGCAATGTGACGAATATAATGCCTTCTCACAATGTGATGTGAAGAACCCATTGTCTCAATGTGACAAACGTAGCCCTACATTGCAATGAAATGAACATTTGCTAACGTCGCAATGTGATGAACATAAACCACTTTGATATGTGACATTCATGCTCATACCTCATTAAGTTACAAAAATCTTTCCTTTGTGACACTGCAATGAACTTTCTGATGTCGCAATGATATGCACATAGACTCGTCATCACTATATGACGAACCATAGCACCATGGTGTGATATACATGGATATTCTGACGTAAGAATGTGACAAACATTTCCAAAACGTGACAAACATTTCCAAACATTATATTGCACATTATAACGACCAATTTCCCAACGTCGCAATAGCAAAAGATGTTTCTACACTATGTCAAGTGTTTCCAAACATTGCATTATGATGAACATTTCCCTACATCGCATTGTGATGAACATTTCACAACGTCGCAATGTGATGACCATTTCCCAATGTCACATTGTAACGAATGTTTCCCATCATCACAATGTGACAAACATTTCCCTTTTGTTATCAATGTCCTTAGGAAAAATACAAATCATTGTCTAAAAAGTAAAACATGATTCCATACATCTCATTGTGACTAACATTTCCATTGTATTATGATGAACATTTCCATTGCATTATGACTAACATTTCCATTGTATTATGATGAACATTTCCATTGCATTGTGACTAACATTGCATTATGATGAACATTTCCCTATGTCGCATTGTGAAGAACATTTCCCAACATCGCAATGTGATGACCATTTCTCAATGTCACATTGTGGCGAACGTTTCCCATCGTCGCAGTGTGATGAAAATTCTCTTTTGTTATCAATGTCCTTAGGAAAAATATAAATCATTGTCTAAAAAGTAAAACATGATTCCATACTTCTCATTGTGACTAACATTTCCAAACATCCCACTCTGACGAACATTTCCCAATGTTACGATGTGATGAACATTTTCGTACGTTGCAATATGACAAAAAATTCTTCACACCACAATCTAAGGACCATTTTCCGAACGTCGCAAAAGTAAAAGATGATTCTAAACTATGTCAAGTGTTTCCAAACATTGCATTATGATGAACATTTCCCTACATCGCATTGTGATGAACATTTCCTAATGTTGCAATATGACGACCATTTCCCTATGTCGCATTGTGACGAACGTTTCCCATCGTCACAATGTGACGAGCATTTCCCTTTTGTTATCAATGTCCTTAGGAAAAGTATAAATCATTGTCTAAAATGTATAACATGATTCCATACATCTCATT
>ML778186.1:46015-89539 GCA_009831015.1 Picea engelmannii
TTGTTATCAATGTCCTTAGGAAAAGTATAAATCATTGTCTAAAATGTATAACATGATTCCATACATCTCATTGTGACTAACATTTCCATTGCATTATGATGAAAATTTCCATTGCATTGTGACTAACATTGCATTATGATGAACATTTCCCAACGTCGCAATGTGACGACCATGTCCCAATGTCACATTGTGACGAACGTTTCTCATCGTTGCAATATGATGACCATTTCCCTATGTCGCATTGTGACGAACGATTCCCATCGTCACAATGTGACGAACATTTCCCTTTTGTTATCAATGTCCTTAGGAAAAATATAAATCATTGTCTAAAATGTATAACATGATTCCATACATCTCATTGTGACTAACATTTCCATTGCATTATGATGAACATTTCCATTGCATTCTGACTAACATTGCATTATGATGAACATTTCCCAACGTCGCAATGTAACGACCATGTCCCAATGTCACATTGTGACGAACGTTTCTCATCGTCGCAATGTGATGACCATTTCCCTATGTCACATTGTGACGAACGTTTCCCATCGTCACAATGTGACGAGCATTTCCCTTTTGTTATCAATGTCCTTAGGAAAAGTATAAATCTTTGTCTAAAATGTATAACATGATTCCATACATCTCATTGTGACTAACATTTCCATTGCATTATGATGAACATTTCCATTGCATTGTGACTAACATTGCCTTATGATGAACATTTCCCTACGTCATATTCTGACAAACATTTCCCAACGTCGCAATGTGATGACCATATCCCAATGTCGCATTGTGACGAATGTTTCTCATTGTCACAATGTGACAAACATTTCCCAATGTTGCAAAAGTAAAAGATGATTCTACACTGTGTCAAGTGTTTCCAAACATTGCATTATGATGAACATTTCCCTACGTCGAATTGTGACGAACATTTCCCAACAGCGCTATGTGATGACCATTTCCCAATGTCTTATTGTAATGAACGTTTCCCATCATCACAATGTGACGAACATTTCCTTTTTGTTATCAATGTCCTTAGAAAAAATATAAATCATTGTCTAAAAAGTAAAACATGATTCCATACATCTCATTGTAACTAACATTTCCATTGCATTATGATGAACATTTTCATTTCATTGTGACTAACATTGCATTACGATGAACATTTCCCTATGTCACATTATGACAAACATTTTCCTAGGTCACATTTTGACGAACATTTCCCAATGTCGCATTTTGACGCACGTTTCTCATCGTCACAATGTGACGAAAATTTCCCTTTTGTTATGAATGTCCTTAGAAAAAATATAAATCATTGTGTGAAAAGTAAAACATGATTCCATATATCTCATTGTAACTAACATTTCCAAACGTCGCACTCTAACGAAGATTTCTCAATATCGAGATGTGATGAACATCTTCGAATATCGCGATATGACAAAAAATATTTAATACATTAATGTATTTAATACATTACTGTATTAAA
Source organism: Picea engelmannii (assembly GCA_009831015.1). Taxonomy (NCBI): domain Eukaryota; kingdom Viridiplantae; phylum Streptophyta; class Pinopsida; order Pinales; family Pinaceae; genus Picea; species Picea engelmannii. The sequence continues at coordinate 47,502 of ML778186.1, forward strand.
TACATTAATAATGTATTAAATACATTAGTAATGTATTAAATACATTAGTAATGTATTAAATACATTACTGCATTAATGTATTAATACATTAATGTATTTAATGCATTAATACATTAATGTATTTAATGCATTAATACATTAATGTATTTAATTCATTAATACATTAATGTATTTAATGCATTAATACATTAATGTATTAATACATTAATATAATAATGTATTTAATACGTTAATGTATTAAATACATTAATAATGTATTTAATACGTTAATATATTAAATACATTAATAATGTATTTAATACGTTAATATATTAAATATATTAATACATTATCGTATTTAATAGGTTAATGTATTAAATACATTAACACATTAATGTATTTAATGCATTAATATATTAAATACATTAATGCATTAAATACATTAATAATGTATTAATGCATTAATACATTAAATACATTAATGTATTAATACAATAATTTATTAAATACAGTAGTGTATTTAATACATTAATGTATTAATGCATTAAATACATTAACGTGTTAATGCCTTAATGTATTAATACATTAATGTATTTAATACATTAATGTATTTAATGCATTAATGTATTAATGTATTAAATACATTAACACATTAATGTATTAATGCATTAATACATTTAATGCTTTAATGTATTTAATGCATTTCATGCATTAATACATTTAATGCATTAATGCATTAATACATTTAATGCATTAACGCATTAAATACATGAACGCATTAAATACATTAAAGCAATTTAATGCATTATTGTAGTAAGTATTGTTTTATACATTTAATACTTAACACATTATTGTATTTAGTATTTTATACATCCATTTATATATCATTAATGTATAGTTTAAATAATACATTAATCTATTATAAATATATTAATGTGTTTTTCTTATAATGTATTGTTATTTTATTCATGCATTATTAATATTTTATCATTGTAAATACTTTGTTAATGTTATGTATTATTGTATTTTTTGAAATTCTAATACTTTTTTAATGTATATATGTTTTATTAAACAATTAATAATTAACTAATTTTAATAATTTTGTAGTCTATTAATTTATACTTTTATTAATAAATTCAACTCTTAATATATTTATTATTTACATGTTACATTAATATATTAGATTACATGTTATACATTAATATACATTAATATATTGATACTTTGTTTATGCATTTCATTAAAGTATTAATTAATTAATACATTAATGTATTTATACATTATTAGTGTTGTCTTCATTTATTTATTAAATAATGTATTATTAATGTATTATCTTAACAATGTCTTTATTTTTTTTATTACTTTCTTATTACTAAATATAATACTTTATTATTTTTAGTTTTAGTAACTTTATTAAATAATTTGTTATTTACTATTTTATTTTTTCTAAAGTAATTTATAATATACAAATATATTTTTTCATTATTAATGTATTATTTTAATAATATATTTATTTTGTTATTTTTTTTTATTATTTTTATATATAATTTTCTAATTTATAAATAATTCTGGTTTAATATTACCCCCCCCACCCACATATGTGGTAAAGATTTTCTATTAAAGCCCCCTCCCCACCCACATATGTGGGTGGGGGGGCGGCTTTAATAGAAAATCTTTATTAAAGATTTTCTATTAAAACCCCCCCATTTTATTAGCTATAATCAATTGAGAATTAATAATTTTATTTTTATTAATTAATAAATATTACTATTAAATAATTTCTAATTAATTAATTTTTGATAATTAAATAATCATTTTTAATAATTTAGTTATTATTTAATATTTTTAATACATTAACTAATATATTAATTAATTAATACATTAAGATATAAATTAATTAATACATTAGTGTATTTATACATTATTAATGTTGTCTTCCTTTATTTATATATAATGTATTATTTTAACAATATCCTTAACTTTTTATTACTTTCTTATTATTATATGTAATACTTTATTATTTTCGTTTTTATTAACTTTATTAAATACTTTGTTATTTAGTGTTTTATTTTTTATAAATTAATTTATATTATATAAATGTATTTTTTCCATTATTATTGTATTATTTTAATAATCCATTTATTTTTTTATTAATTTTTTTATTTCTCTATATTATTTTCTAATTGATAAATACTTTTTATTTAATATTAATTTTATTATCTATAATCAATTGAGAATTAATAATTTAATTATTATTAATTAACAAATATTATTATATAATTTTTAATTAATTATTTTTCTATAATTAAATAATCAATTTCTAATAAATTATTTATTATTTAATATTTTTTATAAAGAAATAACAATTTACTTTTATTTAATAATTAAATTATTATTTATTATTATTTAAGTATTATTATTAAATTATTTAATTTTATATGAATATTAACTAAATTTTTAATTATTTTATTTTAAATAATAATTAAGTAATTACTAAATAATATTTAAATATTACATTTAAATTGTATCAAAATATGTTCATGGTTGAACAACCACATTTATTTAAAAAGTGGTTGATATACGCCAATCGACGCAATTTTCCACTTTTTTAAATTAATAGTGTAGATCGACGTATATCAACCACTTTTTACATAAATGTGGTTGTTGCTACTGTAGATTATATTGTAATTTTATTTTAAAATAAATTTTTTTGAATTATATTGTAATTTTATTTTAGAATAATTTTTCCTTATTCACAAAAGTTTTACCATATTTTCTACCGTTTTATATATATTATTATTTATAATTTTTTTACATTATTTTATAATGTGTTATATATTGGTATTAAATTAAATTTAAAAGAAAAAAAATTAAAATTTTTGTAATAAAATATCTAATTTTTTTAATTGAAAATTAATTTTAATTTCACAAATTATATTTGATTTGAAAAATATTTCAAATGTCCATTGACCTAGAGGTATGTATGGCTATGGCTTCTCTTTCTTTCTCTCAATGACCTTGATTCCATTGTTTTGGCCAAGTGTTGGACATGTTGAATAGATGTAATCTTTAATTAACAACAGGTTTAACTCATATTTTTAGTAACTTAACACCTACGTTTAGTAGTTTAATTTCTTGTATTATCATTCTGTAGTTTAACCCGCTCGCCTATACTTAATCCGTTTTTTAATCGCTTGGCCTACCTATACTATCTCTTTTTATTTACCTAATTTTTCATTGGCTTCTAAGTCGTTTAATCTGTTTCTTGAGCAGCTTAACCCCCATCTCTACCAATGTAATTTAGGGTTCTTAAGAAGCTTAACGAACGTCGAAAGGCGTACATCTATTGACAATGGGCACAATTAATGATCTTTTAACTTTATTTAACCTTAAACTCTAATATGATGGCTATGCATTGAAGATGCTGGCATATTCTTAGTCGTCCTCAAAAATCAAAGGTTCGGATTTATTGTTCATAACTTTCTTGCATTTATCAAGACATCCCTTAACATATTTACTTTTTAATATTTACCTAATCACTTTAAAAAATTACTGTAAAGATATGTAATTACCACGTTTAAACGATTAAATAGGATTAAATAGTTGCAGCCAAACGTTTCATATTACTACAGATGGATTACAAATTACCACAAACATTTTATGGCACACGTTCTTAGCTGTTGTGCTAGTTAGCTTCCAATATACTCAACTCCGGAGGACTTTAAAATTGGTGGAACAATGGACGAAATTCGTTTATTGATGAAACTGGGCAGTTGGATAGCGCCACTAGGCTTGTTCTTGAGTTACTCAACCAGGTACGTGATCTGTGTAACAATAAACGGGTCATGAGTGCGTTCTTACGGAAAGATTGTCTCAGTTTCGTCTTAATTTTTAGAATCCTGAATTGATATCTTGTTTTATAGCGCTCATCGATCTTTTTAGACAAGATTGGCGATGTGGCAGGATTTGGCGATGTAAGTTGCGGAGGAAAAATAAATTACACTGCGGAAAACAATATGACATGGGTTAATGCATAAACGTCGGTCAAACAAGACACATAGGGGACGCCATTGAGGAGGCCCACGGTTCTTACCTGCAGACTTACGTTTTTTCCCAAAACCTCTGAACAAGTCTTGCTATCAGTTGCATGTGACATCCGATGTGCCTCGCCTCTTAAGATTATGGTTTGTAGTTAGAAATCAGTTCTTTATAATTGATATATGTGCACACAAAACCCTAATTAGGGTTTATTCTAGGGTTTGTAGATTTATTATGCCTTTCGGCGTTCATAGCCACATATTTGTGGTTGTGCTAATTATAGTCTAACTGACCCACCCAACTATCTAACTATCTAATTGCTCGTTTGTTTTTCCACAATAATAATTTAATTGCTCGTTTGTTTTTCCACAATAATAATTTTACATGCCCTCGCTATGTAATTCAGTTTCAACTTAGTTTAGCTCGACTACAAATTTAGATTTGGAGTTTTTAAATCAACTAGCAAGAATAACACAAAATAATATTAATTTTTACTGTATTTTTGAACCCACATCCCATCTTTTACACTCATTAATATTTTTGAAGTTAACCCGCCTCCCATCTATTACACTCATAGTAATGGCAGCCTTTGAAACTCCAGTGATTAAGGCTCCACCCACTACATGTCAAGATACACACAGTTCACTGTGATTGAGAATCCTAATTCTGCAAGCGTGTGTTATTAGTCCCTGCTCACGTAAGTGTTGACTTTAGATTATATTTTTTGACTAATGGTATTTTTTGTTTTCCTAGGAGTTATACATAGTTATAGATCGAGAAATTAAAATAGTTATTTTCTAATAATATTTTTTGTTTTTATTAAAGATTTTATTGGCCCATAAGATGAGCTTGTTATTATATTTTTTTGACTAAAGGTATTTTTTGTTTTCCTCGGAGTTATACATAGTTATAGATAGGAAAACTAAAATAATTATTTTCTAATAATATTTTTGTTTTTATTAAAGATTTTATTAGCCAATAAGATGAACCTCGTTATACATAGTTATATATAGAAAAACTAAAATAGTTATTTTCTAATAATATTTTTTATTTTTATTAAAGATTCCATTGGCGCATAAGATAAACCATTTTCTAATAATATTTTTTATTTTTATTAAAAATTCTATTGGCCCATAAGATGAACCTCATATTGCTGAACAATTTTCGGATGTTCACATATCCTTTGCCAAATTTTACATTTACCGAACTCTTTTTTCCGATGTTTAAGTTTACATATCTGATATCTTAAATTTACATGATATCCATCTGATATTCTAAGTTTGCTCCCAATGTTTACATATGCATGTTTGTAATCGTTGCAGCCACAGCCTCCACCTTATACTTATCCTTCTCACCGCCTCACCATACCAACTGACTAACAAAGCTTTAATAACTCACCGCCTCACCACACTGACAAAGCTTTAATAATAGGCCAATCAGTATTACTACCCTCTTTGTAGAGATGGCTTCAATGTTAGTGGCCGCATGCATTAGAAGTAGCAAAAGAAACCCACCCTCATCACCTCTCTAGCACCTCAACGTTGTCGTGTTTATTAGAATTAGCAAAAGAAACCGACCCTCTCCAGCACCTCAACGTTGTCGCGTGCATTAGAAGTCGCAGAAAAAACCCACCCTCGCCACCTCTCCAACACCTGGACACCCACTAATTGTCGATATCCCTACAGAATATCCAAATATTTTTGAATACTTTTCTCAAATTCTTTCAAAGCCAAGATTTTAGTTAGGGAAAACCATACAGATTCAATGACAAACATTCCATGACAATCTATTGCATCAAATATTAACACTAAAAACTGTGGTGGACTTACTATTCAGAAAAGCTACTGAACCAAGATATCCCACAAAGTAACTGCTCTTTCATCCATTTGGATTCATGGACAGAGAGTGTAGGTCCGAGAGTGGAGAAGTAGAACATGTAGAAGCCTTCGATAACAAACCACACAGCATGGGAATAACTTATTATTCTGGCAATGGAGAGCAATAAAAGAGCATGGTTGGGAGGTTATAATGTTTATAATGGCTTGAACACCTCAATCACCCACGCTCTTACAACATGCAATACACTTCCTCTAAGTGCTCCACAATTGAGCTGAGCTATCAGTTGATCGGTTCTAAGGTAGGATGGCACCGCTGCCGAAGCTAGCATCTGAGCAGTTGATCGGTTCTAAGGTAGGATGGCACCGCTGTCAAAGCGAGAGCAAGCATCCGAGCTAGCATCTGAGCGCTTAAGCGAGTGTAAGCATCCGGGCTAGCATCTGAGCGCGTAGAGGCAAAGGTTGGTACAAAGGCATATGTTTTATAATAGATGTATAATGTTGTAAATTATTATGATTCCCAGTGAAAGCACTAGAGATAGTAAAGATAAACGGAGCCATGTGCATCGGAAGCATATATAGTTTACCTCCGAGCTATTATATTCAAGAATGAATGTTGTTGCGGTTTCTTGGTCAATTGGCTTCAGGGGTTAAGCTAGGTCTCTATCTCCATCTATAGTGGGGTAACACACAAGCTCTTTATCTCCATCTATAGTGGGGTAACACACAAGCTATTTGTATTTGCGCCAGGCGAGGATGCTTCCTTTGATGTTGGTCCTGCAGTCCTGAGGGATATTAATCAAAATTGATATTGGTGTCTTTGCTCTTGTGCCTCTTCCTCTGCGGGGTTTTAACTGATTCTAATCGAATCGATACTCACCATGGTAATATATATATTGTAATGGAACCGACTTCCCAGGGAGCTAACTAAGCTGGAGATGTTTCCACATTGTATTCTGGAGATATTCGGGAAAAGAAAAGAACCTATGAAGGGCTTGAACAAAATCCTCCCACGTTTCGCAGATCCAAAGTTAGTATCCTCACCATATGGAGACCGAATAGGGGTTGAGGCTCTTCCTCGTGCTTTCGCTCCATTATACCCCTGAGAGTCGGGAATGAGCCATTAACTTCTGCGTGATTATCCAGTTTATATAGCCTGCCTCCTATCTCCCGATCACCAGTTTTAGCACCAAAGAGCAAAGGCATGGATTGATCTTGATAATGTGGTAACATTTAATCACACAGATGGGAAAGAGAATTGAAGATAGACATAGTACGGATTTATGTATGAACTTTCTCTACATGTACTTCACATGCAACTGTCTAATGGACCAAGCTAGACCGGCACATGTACTTTCCATGCAAATGCCAAATAGACAGTGCTAGAGGGCAGATGCCCTACTTTCTCATTGAATAGTTTCTCGGTTTTAGTATTAAAATTGTTAGTTGGCAGATATACTACCAAGAACTCCATGCGCTTGAGCAGTTTTGTGGTTCGAGTGTCAACGATGCTTTCATGTTGTTGGTGTTCGTGGGCCCGCAGGTTACACAAAGGCTTTAAAAATATCTGTGAATCGAGTCAAAACAAGAACATAAGATATATGTGTAAAATCCAATACGTTATGATCACATGCATGAGATCTTGCGAGGTTATAGGCAGTGATATCTGGCACGAATTTACAGTATTGCGCCACATAGATTCAAAACGTGTTTATTTTATGAAATCATGGAGTCTAATTCACGTCATTTTTAAAATTGTTATTACTTGGTTTTTGTTTGTTAGTTAACTTTTAATATTCATCATTTTTATTATTATTATTACTTAGTTTTTGTTTGTTAGTTAACTTTTAATATTAATTCTTTTAGTTTAGTTTTCTTCATTTAGATTTTACTTTTGTTTTAGTTTTATATGAGTTTAGTTATTTTATGTTTTGATTTTAATGTAGGCTAATTTTGTTTGACTTTAATTATTTTAGTTTTAGTTTAATTTAGATTCATTATTGTGGTGTTACTATGGTAATTTGTTTTACTTTAATGTTTAGTTTATTATTTTTATTTTTATTAGATTTATTTAAATGATACAAGGAGTTTGAGGTTCAATTAAATTTTATTACTTTAATGCTGTAATTGTTAATTTTGTTGGTTTAGTATTAATATTTAGATTGAATTTCTATTTTAGAGTTTAACTTATTAAAAATAAAAATAGTTTTCTTTTAAAATAGTTTTCTTTTAGTTTTAGTTAATATGATTATATTTTGGTATTTAATTTTTATTTTGTTTATTTTAATTTAGTTTGTTTTAATTACTAATAATTTAAATATTACTATTTAGTTTGGTTTTATTATAATTAGATTTTAGTGTGTTCATTATATTTTCACTTTATCTAATTTGATTTTATAATATTATATTTATTTAATTTGATTTTATAAAATTATATTTTCACCTTATGGTTTGGAAAGATTTTGATTTTATTTAATTTGATTTTATATTATTATATTTTAATTTTATGGTTTGGATTTGTAGATTGGAAGATGGAAGAATTGATTCCTTAAAGATTGAGATTGGAGAAGATTTAGAGGCTAACATCGTGGAGACAAACTAGCTCTCAAATGCTATATAAGAAGCATCAAATGCATGTAAATGGGGGGTTAGGAACTTGAATGCCTTTTTGGACTTTTGAGGGGCTTTTGATTTTAGAATGTAATAGGAGTCTTTTTAATGGAAATATTTTCCACAAGCAAGGAGATTGTAAGATTTCATTTTTATATATTATGTTTTTCATGTAATTTGTTTCTTGTGTTCTAGTTAATCTTTCTTCTTTTCATAGAGAGATTAATTATTCAAAGAAATTGTGCCAAATTATGTCGTTTAGATACACTGCCATGTGTCCAAAAAAAAAACCTGGCTAGTGGAAAAGCACTTCTTAGCTTTTTATTCAACATGTGTTAAGGTGTCGCAATCTACATTCTATGATTCCTCAAGAACCTTGGAACAGGTTTGTGTGTCCCTACCTATAAGTTTAGTATCTGAAAGCTGCACTCTACAGTGAGCGATATATCAAAAGTGATTATTATTGCAGACAAATTTCCAATTATATCAAGTGCAAGGCGAGCTCTTCTCGATCATTATGTGGTAACTAAAGATGCACTCTCCTTCTTATATAGCAAGTCCAACAACAAAAGGTAGAGTGAACATGATAATGACCGCTCCCCACTCCAGGCGAGGTAATGATTGTTGTTGATCTAGCTAATTCCTTTGTCCTTAGTACATGCCTTATTCTATGTGATTATTCAGCTCTTGTTGTGCGTTATAAGGTTGTTGTTGCGCTTTGATATTATGAATTTATTTATCTCGTGCCTGATATTAGAAATTCAAGATGATAGACTTAGGACTACTATACTATTCTATTGGCATGGAGATATGGTCAAAAGATGAAGGCATATACTACTCCCTTCATTCTTCATTGGATGATGTTTTTTATCCTTTTTGTAATGGGATTCTCGTGCAATAGAGTGTTGAGAACAACATTGAATCTCGAGGGTGAATGGTGCTCCTTTGTACAAGATTTTCATAGGCTACCCATGAAATCTCAGGTTGGATTACCGTAAACCAAGGTGTGAGCAACTATGGTTTTGAAGCCACTTAGTAGAACACACCCAAGTGAAACATTATATTCTTCTCTATAAACTTTTCCATTGAAGTGGTCGTACTTGAAAGTGTCAGTTCCAGGCCTAATAGTACCATGGTTGATCAATCAACTACTTCATCAAGAAATCATTCTTCCTAGTTTAAGGAAAACAAATAGCTTGATATTTGACGGAACAATTTGAAATTCGATGAGATTAATAAAACTTTAACTTATATATCTCTGCTACGCCCTGTTAATGTCAACAATGGAAAATTTTAGAAGGCAACATTGGAGCATTTGGTGTAGGTAGGAATCTTTGTCAACAAAAAGATTTCATTATGAAGCATTTCAAGCATTCTCCATTTGACGCTTTATATGCTTTTTCGTGGCTTTAGATGTGTTTTCATTTATGCTTGTTTTCATGGCTTTAGATGTATTTACATGTATTCTGAATGCAAGTTATACTATATGGATTGTGTCTCGACTTATCTCCTTTATTGATGGCCATCAGATTGTTACACAGGAATTTTTGGGACAGGACCATCCAAGGTCAACCATGAGACACACAAAATTAATTGACCCAAAATTATAATTGGGTGTACTTAGGTAGGTGAACCAAAGGCCTACACTAATTTCCAAGAATCTTGCATTATATTAATTAAAGAAACCAACCTGCATAAACTTTTGTAATTGAACATCCAGAATTTTATTTTTGTAATTTGTAAAATCCCCCATGTAAATCTTAGAGCACACGACGAACTTTACTTATAAAGTAAACTTGGAGAGACTTGGGAAAAAGAGTACATTATTTTATTTTGTGGAGTGGGTTAAATTGGGAGTAATCTTTCCTCGGTTATTTTTGAGGCAGGTTTTTTGGCTGTCAGTTTTTAAATTTTCATCCAATCTAGACTTTGATCAATTTTCTGAGCATCTGGGTTGATTTAAAATTGGGCAAAACCTCTGAGGTATAGATATGAAATGCATGGAACTTTGATTCATTCAAAACTCAAACTACACCTGAAAATCTGGCAGAATTCAGATCCATTTTTTTGCCTCAATAACTAAACTCGAGAGAAGATTGCTCCCAAGTTAACCTACTAGTTTTGGGAATGTGTTCTCTTGCATCTTTGATTGTGTACTTTCTTACAGTTTCATTTTATTTTGTGAATGTGTGCTCTTACAACTTTGGTTGTGCGAATGTGTGTCTTTATAGGGTCATTTTCCAATTACAGTTACAGCTTTGTCTGTGTACTTTATTTTAAAACGCATACCAGGTTGTATAGCGTGGCCTCCATAGGAGAGAAAAGCACAGAGGGCATCATCAATGGCCTCCATAGCAGACAAGAAGTAATAAAGCGATGTACAGCCTAGACAAGACCAGACGAGACCGATCGTTGCAATATTACAGTTAAGTAATGATAAAAAAGGTTCCTTAATCAAAATCTCTTATTAGTGAAATGTAGGAGAAAGTAGAAAAAATAAAGATAGTGAGGGTGTAGTAAAACAATGGATGCTTTTGAATTTGATTTCTTATTAGTGAAATGTAGGAGAAAGTAGACAAAATAAAGATAGTGAGGGTGTAGTAAAACAATGGATGCTTTTGAATTTGTGCATAAAAGAATTAACGATGTAAAGAATTTGGGTTGCATTCTTACAAATATTGCAATTTATTATCTACTCTGAATTCTATTACTATAAAAAAAAATTAGAGATTTTGATTTATGAAACATTTTAGATAGATTTTGATTTTTGAAACATTTTAGTAGAATTCTATTACTATAAAAAAAAATTAGAGATTTTGATTTATGAAACATTTTAGATAGATTTTGATTTTTGAAACATTTTAGTACAATTTATGATAATTTTTTATTTGATAATATTGTTTTTTAGATGTAAGTTTTTAAGTATATATTTTTATTTTAATCATTAAAACTATTAATTTATCATTTAATATGATTATCAAATTTTAAAATAAAAATTAACATTTAAATAATTATATTTGAAATAAATAAAATTTATTAATATATAAATTATTTGAAAATAATAAAATTTATTAATATATAAATGAGAACCTAGTTTAAAGGTTCATTTTCAAAGTAAATGAGAAAATCAAAATATAAATATATAGATGAAAATAAAATAATTTAAAATAAATTTAATTTGGAGCATTAATTTTTTTAATTTTTTTTTTAAGTAAATAGAAAGTTGTAGGGTGTTCATAGTGTGATGTTTTATTTAAAAAAACATACACAAATTAAATAAATTTTAATTTAAGACTCATTTGATGACTTTTTTTTTTAGGCTTCTCTTCTTTTCTTATAAAGTCAAGTGGGAGTCACTAAATCTCTTATAATTATAATTGAGTTTTTTCAATAATATTGAGGTTATTACAATTGAGTTTTTTCATTAATCTTGAGGTTTGTTATAATTATAATTGAGTTTTTTTTAACAATATTGGGATTATTATAATTGAATTTTTTTAATAATATTGAGGTTAGATGTTTAGTATATAATTCAATTTAAATATTAAATTTAATATTTAAAATTAACAAAATCATTATAAAATTTATCATGTTTCATGAAAAACTGTAATATCGATAATATTTTTAAGATTTCTTTATAAAAGTGAAATGACACACTACACACTAAATCTGTTATAATTATAATTGTGTTTTTTCAACAATATTTAAGTTGGATGCTTAGAGTATAATTCAATTTAAATATTAAATTTACCATTTAAAATTAACAAAATCATTATGAAATTTATGATGTTTCATGAAAAATTGTAATATAGATAATATTTTTAAGATTGCAGAAATACAAAGTTATGACTAATCATAATTGTAAATGAGAATTCCAAAACTATAAATATCTAAAACATGATTCAGTTTAAATATTAAACTTAAGATTTGAATTAACAAAATCATAAAACTTAATATACTTCATAAAAAAAATTGTAATATACATAATATTTTTAAAATATTAAAAATATAAAAAGTATAACTAAATCTCTAAAAATTGGAAATTACACATATTAATATTTAATATATAATTTAATTTGGATATTAATTTTAACATTTAAAATTAACAAAATCATTATAAAAGTTAACATATTTAAAAAAAAAATTATAACATAAATAATAAAATCATTATGAAATTTAAAATTATCATATAAATAATATTATTTTTGAAAAACAAATTAATATAAAAACATGAATAACAAAATTATTAAAAAAAATATTTAAATTCAAAAATATAAAAAACAAAATTAATTTAAAAAATTTAACAAAACAAAATTATTTAAAAATTAATCATATCTTAAAAAAATTAAAACAATTTTTTTTTTTAAATTTAAGCACACTTTCAAACTTGGAAAGATAGCGTCCTACATTTACATTTACTGAAAGAGTATGAACAACATGTACATTAAAATAATACAAGCTTTAAATAAATTACAATATAACCTGCTCGTAGTTATAATATAACCTGCTATGAATTACAATATAACATACTCGTAGTTATAATACATATCTTATACAGTAAACTGGTTGAAGTTTTTTTTTGGTATAATAAATGAGTAGGTATAATAAATTATCTTTTGCAGTAAAACCTTTCTGCCAGGTATTAGGTATAATAAATTATTTTTTTTAGGTATAATAAATGATTAGGTATACTAAATGATCTTTTGCAGTTTTAGGAGAGAAGAAAAAAATCATAATCATGTTATTCTGGAGAAGTTACGAAAAACCAAAATACTTTATGCTATTAACATTCAGAAACCAATAAACAGAAAAAATTTAAACACACGTTCGAACTTGAGAAGATAGTGTCCTACATTTACTGAAAGAGTATGAACAACGTGTACATGAAAAGTAGAGAACAAATTGAAAATAATACAACATAACATGACCGGCTATGAATTACAATATAACATGCTCGTAGGTATAATAAATATCTTATACAGTAAAACCACTGAAGTTGTTTTAGCTATAATAAATGATTAGGTATAATAAATGATCTTTTGCAGTGAAACCTGCCAGGTAATAATAAATTATCTTTTTAGCTATATACTAAATGATTAAACATATCAAATAATCTTTTGCAGTTTTAGGGGAGAAAGAAAAAAATCATAATCATATTATTTTGGAGAAGTTACCAAAATACTTTATGCTATTTTGGAGAAGTTACTAGAAACCAAAATAGGAGAAGCTTCAAGAAACCAATAAGAAGACATGGAGGAGAGTGTACGAACCAGGACGAGCAGACTAAAGCTTAGGAAAGAGCAATCAGTCAAAACAAACCATCAAAATAGAAGTCAGATTGAATCCCAACTCAATCACCTGAAACAAACCATCAAAATAGAAGTCAGATTGAATCCCAACTCAAAGCGCTGATCATTTTTCCACTGCTTGAAAACAAAATATATTAAAATTTAAAATTATAATATTATATTAAAATTTAAAATTATAATATTCAATCATAATGAAGATTAATCTAAACAACCATTTAAAGACAGAAAAAACAATAACAATAATCCATCATAAACAAATAAATAAAAACATAACATTAATGAAAAGAATCACCAATAAAATCCTTCCCTAAGTAAATACAGATCAACCAAAACACACTGCAGAAATGAAAACGCCTAACAGTGACATGAGAAGCCGACAGTGCATATGGGGAAGGGAATATGGGTTTATATAGGAATTCAAAGTGTCTGTAAGCCGTTGGATTGTAACGGTTATAAGATCTACAAATATTAGAAAAAGACCATCAGAAACCAAGTTTCTTCCAAACCCCATGCTTTTCTGAGACGGGATGGAGAGGTACGGAGATTTACCAACAAACATTTGATCAAGTTTCTTCCAAATCCCATCGTCGCTTTTTTTGGCCTGCATTTCGTGATCATGCTTTTTTGAGACGAGATGGAGCGGTTTGGTTCATCGTTGTTTTTTTGAGACTGGATGGAGCGGGTTGGATTACAGATCGGGGTTCTTCCAAATCCCATGGTTGCTTTTTTGGATCATGCTTTTATCCTCCAAATCCCATGGTTTCTTTTTTTGGATCATGCTTTTTTGAGACGGGAGTTGTTTGTGGTAACGGTCATAAACATATCTAGTTGGCGTCGACAGCCTATATCTAGTTGGCATCAAACGTAACGGTCATAAACATATCTACTTGGCGTCAAACAATTTTTTTTGGGTAGATGCGTCCATGTTATGCACTGGAATAATGTAGATTATATTGTAACTTTTTATTTCAAATTACTTTTGTCTTTTTCTGAGACGGGAGTTGTTTGTGGTAACGGTCATAAACATATCTAGTTGGCCGCGACAACCTATATCTAGTTGGCGTCAAACGTAACGGTCATAAACATATCTAGTTGGCGTCAAACAATTTTTTTGGGTAGATGCGTCCATGTTACGCGCTGGAATAATGTAGATTATATTGTCACTTTTTATTTCAAATTAATTTTGTCTTGTTCACAAAGGTTTTAAGATATTTTCTATTGTTTTACATACATTATTTTTTATGATTTTTTTATTATTTTGTAATGTTTTATATAATGTGTATTAAATGGAATTAAAAAAAAAAAAAATAGAACTTTTGAAATTTTTTTTTTTTTTTTCAATAAATAATTAATTTTAATTTCACAAATGTTTTTTGATTTCAAAAATACGTAGAAAAAAATAAGATTAATTTAAAATTAAAAACTTCAAAAATATTTCATAACACCAAATAATCAATATAGTATAGGATTGGCAAACATCTTCCACACCACTAATTATGCCACTAAGTCCTCTTGCTCATTCAAGCGTAATTCTCCTAGTGCCATCCAATTAGCTAGGGGTATGTTTGAGCTTGCATAATATCAATTGATCATGCCATTTAGACGCAAATTCTCTCTTTATTCCACGTGAATTGCATGGTGATTCAACTTTCACAAACAAAAATGGTAAAGATTCAAGTGTTATCTAATAACACAATGAAAAGGAAAAGGAGAAGATGACAATATTACTCTGTAACAACACAATGAAAAGGGAAAGAGGAAAAGATGAGGCATACTTGTAGCCTATTGGAACCAACAAAACTATCAATTACCAGAGTAGAAAAATTACTTAACTCCATCACATTCTTCGTCAATCCATGTCTATATTAGAGTAGAAATAGTATCCTCCTCCTCCTCCTCCACCTACCTATATCGAGAACAAACAGATCAACCCATATTGTTATCAAAACAAAACAAGAAATCATGGAAGCAAATTTAAATTAAAAACAAAGATTCCCCCCCACCTTTGCCACTGACCCGTACATACCTCCTTGGCTGCTCATATAGCAAGAGACGCCTTCTCCAAAGATTACCCTTCCCCTTGACCCTAAAAAGAAAAGAAATAGACAATAAAATCTGACAGAAGGAATAGCATGGCCATGCTACAAAAAAAAACAAAGAAAAGAAAAATCAAAACACTCCACAATAAAGCAAAAGTGTGAACCCACCTCAAAATCAAAATCAATCCTCCGAACCCTAAACTCTCAACTCTTCTCTAAGTTAGCTTCGCTGACTCCATGAAACGATTCAGGGTTCTTCCTCCCAATGTAGCCAATACAAAGAAGGCCATGGATCAACTCTCCTTTCATTTTTCTTCACCAAATATGCAAAATGATGAACGCTTCTTCCTCCTCCATTGTAATGTCCCCACTTTGGGACATCATCATAGTGCAGAGGTTTATGATGACTACAATAGCCAGAGGGATGTTATAGTGAGTACATGGGTTTATTGAGAGGCATTGTGGGATCTAGCTTGCATTACTCATTATATTTCATCACTATGAGACATTCCACACAGTTTGGCTTTGGTTCCGTTGCATTCCCACAATTTCCATGATTTTGACTATTTTGGGCTATAAGTTAATTAAATTCATTGAAGAGGTCATTTTGGACACATTACTTAGAGGAACCTCTCAGTGTAATAGCTCATTGGAGTCAAGAGGAGCAACACTACAGGCTAGGATAGTGATAAGTGAATTTCAGTGGCCAGGGAAGCCATAAGGAGAGATAAGGTGTTTTTCATAAGTAAAAAGGTTAATTAATTAATTCAAGTGATTTAATTAATTAATTAAATATTAATAAAATGAAAGTCACTTTGGAGGGACAAGGTGAGCCAAAAGGTATAAATGAAAGGCAAGGGCCTCTACTCATTCATTCATGTATGATAATATTTTGATATCAGGCTTCTATCTAGTGAGCCCAGCATTGAGGGCTTTGAGTGTTTTGAATTAACAAACCCTCGAGGACGATTCAGTGGTAAAATATTCCACCTAGCTTGTCCCAATCTTGGTCTCGGAGATGCAATACTCTCCCACACCATTCTAGTTCTAGATCTACTCAGTTGTAGGACGATTCCACATCAGTTGTAGGGGAAAAGAGAGAGAGAGGGCACACCAGTTAGGGTTTTCAACAAGAGGGATGCACCATTCATTGAGGGAGGACTTCTCCTAGCTGAGGAGAAGTGATTTTGGGAATTCCAGGTACTGGGTTTTCCTTTCAGGTGTATTAGCACCATTCTTGGTTGTTTCGAGAGGCATTTCAGTGGAGGTTTTTATTTGTATTGAGAGTGGGACAATCTCCCAAGATGAGAGCACACCATTTCTTGGATGGTGGCTAGATCCAAGGGTCTAGTAGGTCCTTTCATGATTTGAGCACTTGGGTTTTCATTGCAGTGTCCCGATCTATCATTCTAGCCAGTTTTTGGAGCAATTGGAGGTCCCTGGGAGGGAGGTCAATTTATCTAGGGTTTCAGGCATCCATGGGGGCATGACATTCCTTGGAGGAGGTACAGATCCATAGGATTTGAGAGAGATCTTGGAGATTCAAGCACCTAGCTTGTTCGTCCCATCACCCGATCTATTGTTTGGCATATTTCTTGAGGTGATTGGGCATCTTTGACAACAGGGACAAATTATTGAGGCTATTTAGGGTTCCAGGAAGACGTGGCATCTTCTAGTGGGGGTTTGGCACTTCATACAACCCATATCTACCTTGGAATTGATATTCATCTCTTATCCAACCTTTGGAGGATTATTTTGTATTATCGAGAGCTTTTTGTAGCAGCTTCTATTGTCTATCTTCTTAGCTAGCTATTGAGTATTCCAGATCGACATCTTCATTGTAGCAGGTTCTTCTATTTCAGGAATAAAAGAAGATTTCAGATGTTTTGGATTGTCTATCATATTGCATATGGTTGAGGTGTGTTCCATGATTATATCTTCGTGTTTATTGCTGCAACACAGGTATAATTCATCAACATAAATGCTAAGGCTAAAATCAAGAGGTCATTCTACAAGTAAACACATATAAACAAGTAGGTCAACGAAGTGTTTGATGAAATACCACAACCAAAAAAAGTTTAAAAAGACACCCAAAACTGTGATGTTCCTTGCATCTTGTCTCGGGAACATTTCAATGGTATCAGAGTTTAAACTCTTGCTAGCCTGAGCGGTCTCTCAGAAATGGATATATGGGAAGAAATTGACAAGATATCCTTTGAGATAACATGCTTGGAGGTAATATATTATTGCCTTAGTGAGGAAACTAGGGCCCTAATAACTGTCCAACAATATGCATCCTGTAGAAATCCCCATTGGAGCAAAGAGGATATTTTAAATGGGATCATTGTAGCAAGGGAAAAGAGAGCAGCAACAACTAGATGGTTGCAAGAGAAGTGGAACCCCACACCCATTAGGAGCAGACAAATTTTCTACAGTTCCAAGGTGCCTTGGGAACCAGATCATAGGTGTAGGTGTATGGATTAGGAGTGAATTATTGAGGCACACTATGACAATTATGATGAGGTGTGTGAGGATTGAGCGATAGATGTTGATTTGGAGCAGTATGATGATGACAGTGACTCTTGCACAGAGGCTAGTGACCCTTGCACATTGGAGGAGCATTGGGACGGACATGACGATAGCACCAATGTCTCAATAGACATATCACATACCATTGATGACCTTACACCTTGACACAGTGGTGACACTTGTGAGGATTCAAATGTGTTAGCACCTAGAGATGATGAGCTTCCTATGATGGTTGTGACACATGTGTCATCCTTCCAGACATCCATGATAGCCACGTCACATGAGGGTATCAGTGGCATGTTAGATATGATGGAGGAGCCTTGTGTGAGAAATGCACACCATGGACCTATAGATCCACATATCCAAGAGGAGATACAGGATGTGTAGACAATTGACCTTACACATGCAAATCAACATGAGGATATTGAGTCATAGATTTGGGAGACTCCATCAGATGAGAAGATTGTGGAGACTGATAGGTTTATGGAGCACTTACTTCTAGGATCGGCCTACAGTGATGAGTATGCACTCCTTATTAGTTGATATGACTCTAACACATGTCTCAACACATCTATATGGGATCTAGGCACAGGTGATAACAACAGGGTGAGTGCACAGGAGGATACAACTACTCATACAAGATACGATGTGATTCATATGGAGATAAAATCTAGTGATGGGGTGCAGTGGCATACAAGAGGGCCCGACAACATCATAGACAATGGGCAGTTCAACACGTTATCTTATGTAGAGGGTGTTTTGGGGGATTCCATAGTTGACACTAGCAGGACTGACACTAGAAGTGAGGGGTATGAGGTGGCACCGCAACATGACTGTGATCAATAGTCACATCACTTAGAAGAACAATTGATTGCTAGTGAAGCTATGATCATGGCAACCACTAGACGTATTGATGACATGCATGCATTGATGGGAGATTACTACTGCAGAGCATGAGTGGCACATGGTAGTTTAGATGAGGCATTTTTCATAGATGACTTTCATACTCTCTTAGAGAGAATGTCTGTGATGAGGTTCGACTTCTAGTAGTTGTTGAAAGACAGAGAATACCTACTAGGGATTGGCGAGATGTATCACGGAGCCTTGAGGGAGCAGGAGTTGGAGGTGGATCAACTTACTCAGTAGTTGGAGAGCACTTGAGGATTCTTGAAAGGCACACAGACAACCCTTCAAGAACCAGAGTGCAGATCAAAGGAGCTCCTTGAAGAGATTCGTAAGTGATCCAGTTAACCTATCTTGGTGGACACCCATATACATCATTCAGTCACATCATTGGAGGATGTTGGTGGTCTGGCAGAGGGGCCCCAGTTGAGGGAGGAGCCCGAGGTTTGCACAGGATCACTGATGAGTATGGAGAGTTACGGTCTTGGGGTGCATGAAAGTATCTTTAAGATAGTTAGGAACTCACATAAACATGGGGGCTCCAGAGCGAGGGGAAATTTTGATGATACTTCCATTTCTGTCCTGAGAGCGATTGACCTTCATGTAGAGGATGATCTAGTAGTACACCCAAGATCCATGATGTTGTAGGGGTATATAGGGGACTGCCTGCTAGGTATGTGTCATATTCTTTTCACGAGCAGAAGTGTCTGAGTGTATGTGTCGGGCGCGCAGGGGTTCAAGGGAAGCGCCCCCAATTTATTTATTTTTTGCATCGAGACCACATTTTTTCTGCCTCGAGACCGCATTATATTTAGGTGGTTTTTCAGCACATGGTATCTTTGCCAATGGTTTTCTATTTTCGATTAAGGAATTAGGGTTTTGGACTTGGTGCGTGATGGTGAGCACCATAGTCCAGATGATAGAAGTTGAGAACAGAGGGCTTCAAACAGTGATTAGTTTTACATAGAAGCAGCCAACATATATTGGAAGTGATAAACTTCCAAGTTTTCCATGGGATCTGGGAGTTCAGTTGGTTAGTTGGATGTTTCGCTACATGATGACCTAGGTTGCGTCGGAGAGCCACATACTCCACCAGGGGTTGGTTTGGAGTGGGCCTGCAGGTATTTTTCCGAGCGAGTGAGGCAACGTTTCACTCTTGATCATCATGATCGGACATGGAGGTGGGTGGAAACGTACTACTTCTACAAAGGTTCTTTTACAGATGCAACTTTTGGGCAGCAGGTCCATTGGTCACAGATATTTCGGTATGAAGATCTAGGAGCGGAAGATCCAATATATATATATAGAGCGCATAAAGGCATGGTTAGCATAGCACAACACCAACATGATGATCTTTGACAGATATTAGCATGGGACCGAGGGATTTCAGGATTGAGAATTTCACTGATTGACATAGGCGAGTGGACCTTTGTAGGGGGAAGTTGTTCTAAATTTCCATTGAGCTTCAGTGTTGAGAGGAGCACATCACTTGAGGGTTTCTCACGGATGTCTTACAGTACCTCATTTTGGCATCCGCATGAGCATTTTATGGAGGTCATGTTGATCTTGATAGTAGCTTTGAGGATGGAATCATTCTAGGATGAGGCCATGTGTCATGTGGAGGAGACTCACAAAGTTGATGTATTTCAATATTATGGTTCCCAAGGTCTAGCAGTTCATGACCTGTCATTGGACCTGGGGGGCAGAGTGTACGAGTGTTCATATTTGGATGGGTTCTACTGTGTATCCCACAGGTGGACATGGGATTGTGGTATTTTATTTGAGGGAATTTGGTTATTGATTGAGGAAAATAAATTTTATAGTAGGGAGGACTGTAATGTTCCCACTTTGGGACATCATCACAGTGCAGAGGTTTATGATGACCAGAGTAGACAGATGGATGTTATAGCGAGTACTGTTGGTTTTTATTCATATGAGATATGAGAGATATTCAATATATTATTACAATAATGAGTGTTACATACATAGGGAACATAAGGTGACCATCCATGAAAGGATGTGTCCCTTGAATAATCACTAACTATTTATTATTATCATTTACTTATTATATACTATATTTAATAATCAATAAGAATTATATTATTAATTATTATCTTTAGAGAATGTCTTCCTGATGTTGTCTAAACATCAACACTCCCTCTCAACAAGGGACACATTCTGAAACATGCCACTCTTGTCTTTGAAGTATACAAACTTCACCCTAGACTCATGACACTTGTTTGTCAGTCTTGGGAGACATCTCTCTCCCACCTGAACCAAGGAAAAACTCCTTCTGCGGCTCTCCCTCTGAGCCAATTAACTCTTTATAAGATTAGGCTCATTTGGTTCCACATGTAATAGGATATCATCTTGAGTCTTTATCATTCCTTGTCAAATCACCATGACTAGGAAAAACACCACACTAGGATCATTCACCACAAGCACACACCTATGAGTGAATGTTGGCTTGATGCTAACTAACACATGAAAAGCACTTCAAGCACCTCAAGTCCATATTATTCCTTGTCATGATCAAGGAAGGACTACATCTGGGCCCATTTACCACAAGTGCACCTTTGTGATAAATGTATCCTATCTCCCTTGGTCTGTAGCCTAATATAGGAGAAGTTATGCCTGATGTTGAAACATCAACACTCCCTCTTAGCTAGGGAGGTATCTTTACATAGTAGTACACAACTACTTTCCAGAGGAACCCAGTCTCTGTCAGTGGTACAAAACCACTATAATAGCAAAATATTTGTCATACATGGTGCTTCCCATGTGGACTTCTAGAGGCTACTCCCTCTAGGAACACTTAGGGTCAATTCCCCATAGTGTGATACATCAAGGGTCAACTCTCTTGACATGTCCTCATGTTCTCTCCACATGGAACGATGGGCTATAATCCCAAATGAACTTATTCCTTATTGAATAAGTGTTCCACTTATCCCTTCTCGAATAAGTGTACTCACAAATCAATTCAACTCAATTCACAGAGAAGTACGAATTGGAGAAGGTTTGTCACACATGGCAGTCCATGTGGACTTATAGAGGCTACACCCTCAAGAAACACTAGGGTCCTCATGGGACATGTACTCATGTTCTCTCCACAAAGGATGTTGGGTTATAATCCCAACCGCACTTATCCCTTCTCAAATAAGTGCCCCACTTCTCCCTTCTCAGATAAGTGTCCTCACAGATCAACTCAACGAAATTCATAGAGGAGTACAATCTGGAGAAATTTTGTCACACCTGGCACTCCATGTGGAATTCTAGAGGCTACACCCTCTATAAACCCTAGGTTCAACTCCCATAGTGTATGATGTCAAGGGTCAACTCCCCTGAAATGTCCTCATGTGCTCTCCACATGGGATGTTGGGTTATAAGCCCAACCACACTTATCCCTTCTCAAATAAGTGCCCCACTTATCCCTTCTCGGATAAGTGTCATCACAGATCAACTGAACTCAGTCATAGAGTAGTACGATCTGTAGAATGTCTCAGGAATATGCAAACATGAACACTGCCCCTCAGCGAGGGAGGCATTCTCTTCCACGCCATGTCTATCAAGGAAATACTTGAACTTCATCTTGGTTTGGTAAGAAAATAAAAAACCTGCTCATCTGTAGAAAGGTATTGCACCAATACTTCCTTCCTCTGCACCATGTATCACATGTAATGGTACTTGATAACAATGTGTTTCAATTTGTCATGAAACACTGGATTATCAGAGATCTTCACACAACTTTGTTTACCATAATGAATAATGGTGGAATCCATCACATGTTCAAATAAATCTACAAGGAGCTTGTGAAGTCACACTGCTTCATGGACTGTCATACTTAATGCAATGTACTCTTATTCTATTGTTCTCAAAGCCACAAAATTTCATTTCCTGCTACACCAGGAAACCATGGAAGATTCCAAAATGAAGAAACACCTGAAGGTGCTCTTTCTTTCCACTGGGCTCCCTTCCCAATCAGAGTCAATGTATTCCTTCCATATCATATCAATACTAGAAGTATATCTCAGACCATACCGAATTGTGCCTCACAAGTATATCAACACATGCTTCACAACAATCTAGTGTGTCTATCTCAGCTGACTTATAAACTGGCAAAGTGCACTCATTGCATAGAAAATATTTGTTCTAGTGTTTAACCAGATACATCAATTATCCAATCAACTGTCTGTATAGAGTCGAATCAGTTTTGTCGGAATTGGAAGAAGCCGCACTTATTTTATTCATATTCATCATCATTGGTGTAGCCACGAGCTTCAAGTTCAATAAATCAAACTTCTTCAATTTCTCAACTATGTACTTCCCCTGACTGAAGAAGATCTCATGAGTTCTCTGCCACACCTCTAGTCCCGAGAAGTAGTGAATCATACCAAGTTCCTTTATCTCAAACTTAGAGGCCAATGCATACTTGCATTCAAGAATAGGCCTCTCTGTATTGATGAGGAATAAATCATCAATGTAGAGGACCAAAATCAAGGACTCACCATTAACAATATTGTAGTACAGGTTGGGATCAATAACACTTTTTCTAAAGCCCAAGTTCCTGGGAAAGGAACGCATGCAAAATGGAGTGCATTCAGCTCCAGAAAGACAAGTGTTGAATTAGTCACATCCAGTTAAAGATCAAGAAGTCAACCATGTTGGGGGTTTGCATTCCATTCTTCCATCCGTCGTCTATCTTGTTTTTCCTCTGTGATCAACCTGTGCATAACCACGCACCTCTAAAAAATAGAACTGTGGAGCTGACCAGTGTGAGTCTATGAACCCAGTGTATCCTCTCTTGTAGAGACGAGAAAGTACCTGAATCGTTTTTGGGTTGATGCCTTCCATTTTCCTGCGTTGTATTGACGAGTGGTTGTCGTCCTCACCTTGATAGATCCAAGTCGAAGACTAGTTGAAGAAGTGGGTTGTTAGGCCCGTGACTAAAGAGCTAGGTTGTTAGGCCTGTGAGAAGCTCTCTCTAGAAGAGACAGTTTTCTGGGGAGTGATTTTCTCTGAGAATTCTTGATCCAGCCTGTTGTCGAGACCCTGAAAGGGGATGTGGAGTAGTCTATGGACTGTGGAAAAGTCAAGGTGCATATTCTTGGGGTGGAACATGTATGTGGGGAATGAGAGTCAATGAGTAGTGTGCATAAGAAGGCTCATGGAGAGAATCCTCCCAGTTTCACTCTGCAGTTTCTTGTAACCTCAGCCTAGTCTAGGATTCCCTTTCACTGGGTGGAGCTTAGTCCCAGCTCGAGGGTGACCCACTGCTAAGCATGATGAGCAGCGTGGTCTAAGGATGGGAGGTTCGTGGAAGGTCTGCATGCAGTTGGTGAACTTCAAATGAAATATAAGTACCCATTCCTATGTTCATTTACATGTTGTGTATATGTATGTGTGCTATAATTGATGAATATTGCCTGTATATGCTGTTATATTATGGTTTTTTCCTGTGAGTAATGCATGTATAATTTTATTGTTACTTCCACATTAAAGTATGTATGAACAAAAAATGTTTTATGTTTATGTTTATATTTATATGCATATGAAAATTGTGGCCTTGTAATCAACAAAAGGTGTTTGGCCTTATGGTTATCAAAGCATATATTAAGGCATTAATAGAGGGGGAGGTCCCAAGGTCAAGTCTGTGGGCCTCCCCTTTTTGGGTATTCATTATAACAATGTATATTTTTGAAATGGTTGTTCCCACTGAGTTTAGCAGTGTTCTAGAGATGATGGTTGGTCACCAGATTTGGCGGGGTCCAGTCAGATTTGGTGGGCCCACCAAATCTTTTTATATATATATTTTTTGAAAATTATCTCTCTGGTTGTCATTCAACATTTTACCACTCCCACATGGCAGCCCATGTTTGGGCCATTCTAACCACTGTACAATCATCCTACCATGTCATTGTATGGTCTGCCAACTCAGCCTACCACGTTAGTCACCACGTACTTGTACAGACTACCACATGGCGCAATTTTACTGGTCCACAAAATGACCCATAAATGCCAAATAAGAATGACACATGGTAGCCTATGATACTTCCATGCCACCATTTTGAAATCATGTTGATGTCAACATGAGACATGTCACCTGTTGTGTGTGCCATGTATAATGTATTTATGTTGACGTCATCTGTACTGATGTTGGCATCAACAGTACGAATGTTGACACATCCCCCTACTGACTGGGATAGGTTGACCAAACTTTGATCGTGAATATCTTTCGATTTGTAACTCTGTTTAACGAGCCATTGAAAATCTTGTGACACGCTTTTCACGATGATGTCATTTTCACTGAGTTTTGAGAAGTTTGAATTTTTTCCCTTTCTCTATTTGCTGAGGCTATTATGATCTTCTTGAGTTGCTTATGAGAATTTTGAGTTTTCCTTAGTCTTCTATGGATCCTTTTTGGATCACACACATTGAAAACAATTAGAAAATAAAATATATCCATTATCAACTTTATAAATAAAATGATCGTATTTAAAAACACTTAAGAAAACAACAAATTTTAAAAACATAAAAAAAAACTTTAATAAAATAAAAAATATATTAAAAAAGCATAGAAACACCAATATGAAACCAAAATAAAAATAAAAACTTAAAAAATAAATATCAATAAAAAAAATGAAACCAAAACATATAAAAACTTAAAAAAAATCTTTATAAAACAATATCTAACAAAATTTTAAAAAACTTTTTAAAAAGTTCATGAAACCTATTTTACGAAGGTCGGGGGAGGGGGAGAGAATTTAGCCACTCTAACAAACTCCCCAAAACTAATACAATTCACCCCCACAACCCCCAAACTTTCCAAAACTAATACAATTCACCCCCACAACCCCGAAAACTTTCCAAAATGCATGTCCTATGAACATTTATTTAAAATTTTATAAAATTGTCTTTTTATTTTGATTTTGATTCTTTAAAATATTCAGTTTTTTTAATTTCTTAATTGATGATGATGATGATGATGATGATGATGATGACAATGATGATGATGATTAATTTCCACTGAGACCATAATTGTTCCATTGTACCTTAAGAAAGGTAACAAATTACTTATGTTTCTTAAGGATATTATTTCTGTGTTCGAGAAACATTAAGAGAAGCGTTCCAATATCATGATAGACTTGATGATTTGGGAGGTTAGGAAGGTTCGTATTGTGATAGATATTTTTAAATTGTGATATAAATTGAGTATATAAATGGGACTCTTGTAGAAAATGATTTTCATCTTCAACCCTCTTAGTGTAACAAGGATGACAAATTTTTTCATCCCATGATATTTTGTAAATTGTCCAATGCCAAGTTTCACTATGTCGCTCATGGAGTTGGCTCAAATTTCAGCAATGTTAATTTTCTTCTTTGTGATAGTCAAAACCAAGAGATACATTTGATATTATAGATTAGTATTGACCACCTCCTTATAGTATCTTAACTTCGTTTTGTCCTCCAATTCTTTATGGCACCACATATTCTCCTTGAATTTAGTTGTAATAATATTTTTAATGTTATTAGCATCTTGTAGAATGACATTGTTAATTAAGGTTGGTTGTCATTGATGTCAAACCTTGAAGAAAGCCCCGTAGCACAAAGGTTTGGGTAATGGACCCAATATTGTTTGATGTAAATATGACTCATTATTGTTTTTTCATGGTTGATAAGAAGTAAATATGGATGAACTCCAAAGTGGTCCCCTTATGGTGAATGCCCTCACGGGAAGACACTTTGTGGAGTAAGAGAACCGATGCTTAATTGTGGAATAATGAGATGAAGGAAAGTGAATTTGTTAGGAAAAATATCTTAGATGGATAGTGTTGGTCATGTCGTTTACAGTGGTATGTGGAACGTCACATAATTCCTCACAGTTAGAGAGTTATGGCCATGAGAAGTTGGAGACCCTAGGTTTGGGTAATGGACCCAAGTTTGTTTGATGGGTAACAGTATGAGTTATGATATATTTTCAGATAATACTATTCTATATGGATAGTACATGTCTTTCCATTTATGGTGGTATGTATAACGTCACATAACTCGTCATGGTTTGAGAGTTATGGCCTTACAAAGTTGGAGGACCCTCATATGTCATCTAGAAGCCCCAAAAGGTCAAAGTAATCAAAGTGGGTTAAGAGATTTTAAAAGGTAAATAATAAAGTGAAGTGATGAGTGTATTATAATTCAAAGTGAATACAAAAGAATTAATTTCAATAATAAATTTAATGGAGAAATTAGATGTGGACCCAACTCTAAAATAAGGAAAGTGGGCCAAGTGACCTAGAAGATGTTTTTAAGGAAGCTACTTGGAGAGTATAAATAAGAGACAAGGCTCTATTATTTGAATTACACTTGAGAATATTGAATATATATATGTTTTTGAGGTAAACAAATGATATCTAAGCCTAAATTCTGAGGAAAGTGAAGAAAATAAGGCCGAAATGCAAGGAAGGATAAATTATTTTCATGGTGCTTTCTAAGGTATGTTATTTACAGGTCATCTCACCATTTTCGCTATAATTTTTTTTATATAATGATTCATATCATGAAATTTATATGCAAGTGAGAAAACATATCCAAGTATATGTGTTAAAAATTTCAGCTTGTGGGTCGTTGTATTTTAGGATTTACAATCCGTGGAAAATAGGGTTTGTGGCCAGTACTGAAACTAGTCAAAATCAGGTGTTTCGGGCAAAAACGTCATAACTTCTTCATAACAGATCAAAAGTTAGTGAGACAAAATGTGTTGGTTAGGGTACTATATGTAGTATTATTTGAAACATTTTTAGATCAATTCATCAAATATTTTTTTCAGGGAACACTCTACAAGGTCACTCTCTAGAATAAGCCAGAATTCACCAAGGTATGCCATTTTTTCTATAACTCTTTTTATGAGAGGATCCAAGTAGTGACACTTGGAGAAATTGCATAGAACACACTAAAGAACATTGTTTATCAATTTCATATATTTATACATTACAGGTTCAAAGTTATGATTACTTCAAGTTAGGGTTGTTGACTAATCCAAAACTAGACATGTGAGACTAAAGAAAAGTTTGATGAAAATGCTAGTCTCTTGTTTTTAAAGTTAAGGATGGTTTGCAAGAATGTGATCATATACACCAAGTATATTACAGAGCTACAAATCTAATTTGGATGATGAAATTGATGAGGGCTTTTAGTTGTGGTACATGTTGAGTACATGGTTGAGACAAGTAGTTGATGAGTTGGCACAGATACATGAGGTGTATAGTTGATGACATTGGTACATATTGATGAGTCATAGTTGATGAGTAGTTGACACATGATTGGTACATACTTTGTACATGGTTGGATGCACTTGTTTATGGTACAGGTTGATTACAGGTTGGTGCATGGTTGATGCACTTGATTATGGTACAGGTTAATTACAAGTTGAGGTACAGGTTGATGCATGTTTGATGCATGGTTCAGATTTATTGGTACAGGTTTATTGATATATCTCACAGTGATAGTGTGACAGTGGTTCCATCATTCTACTTCTACTTCAGGGTGGCAAGACGAGGCAAGGATAGGTGGTTGTAGCCACCTTTCGGTTGTAGCCGAAGAACATTGGGGGTTGTAGCCAGAGAATTGGAGAGTTGGAACTTCCCTCAGGTTGTAGCCTGAGAAACTAGGGGGTTGGAGCCTCCTTCCAGTTGTAGCTGGAAAACAAAGGAAGTTGGTGCTTCCAATTAATGTAATTCTTCAAGACATATAAGAAAAAGAATTTCATGGTTTTCTCCCGATTTGGGTTTCCACGTAAAGCACTGGTGTACTGTGTATGTGTTTGATTGTTTATTTCTTACTTCTCATTGTTGGTTAATAATTCTACATTGATATAACATTCGAGGAAAAATGATTATAATTACGCTATTACTGATTCACCCCCCCGCTCAATAATCCAACAATTATCATGTATCCCCTAATGATTTAGCCAATTGTTGTCATATTTATTCCATCCCCACTTGTGTCGATGGTGGTTTTGGGTGGAGTTAAGGGAAAGTCTTGCTTCTATGAGGAGGATATGATCATGTATATTGCCTTTAATTTTTGGATTATAAGTGATAAAAGTATTTTGGATTTGTTCTATCTTTCTCCAAGATTCCTTAGAGATATTGGATCCTGAAACTTCACATCCATAAAAGATAACATGAGTGACAAGAGTATAAAATATAATTTTTTCTTATCCCATATAGACAAACTATTTTTCTCACATAAAAAAGTATCATAGGTGGTCTTTAGGGATTTAATTATCATAACTTTCATTTTTTCAATGCTCACAATCATACACATACTAGAAACAAATTCCTTGAGGATTCATAGTTTCTTACCAAGGTCATATGGATACCTCACCATAAGAACAACATCATTAGCATAAATAAGAAAGATGATGAATATATCAGTGAGATTCAGGCTAGTAAAACCAACATATTCCAAACAATATTCTAACTTATCAATGTATATGTCAAAAATGGTAGGGGATAGGGGACAAACTTGCTTGACTCCTATATTACAATTAATTTCTTTGAACCATCCCTTAGTGTTCCAAATATTGGAAATAACATTCTCATATAACCTTAGTGAAACATCTCTCATCTTAGAAGGAACTTTTATATCTTATAACATATTCCAAAGGTTAGTCCCAGACATTGTGTCAAAATATTTTCTAAACCAATGAAACAACAAAGGATATCGGTTTTATTATTTGGACACTACTTTTCAATGATCCTAATAATAAAAATATGATCCATAGTTGAGTGATATCCTCTAAAGCTAGCTTGGCCTTTATCTCCTTTTTCTGTGGATTTCATGCCATATGTTAATCTTGTTTTCCAAATAACTTCCATATAGCTTAGCTAATATGGAGCCAATCATAATGGTCCCTTTATGATTAGGACGATTAAAAATATATATATATTCTTAACATATTTTTTTAATAAATTTATCCAATCCAAAAAGTTTATATTGGATTTATGTGTTTTTTTAATTGTATTGAATGTAGCTAAAAAATGATTATTGTATTTATTTATTTTTATGTTTTAACTATTTTTCTTTTTTGTAAGTAAAAGAGATTGTATTAACTTATAGAGTCGTAATGTCAATACATTGTTCATATTCTACCCCCTATTCTTCCACATGCATGAAAACTAGAACAAGTGGCCTACAAAAAATCTAGACATGGCTATAGCAAGGAACCAAATTTTTAATAAAAACAAAAATTGACTGTAACTCATTCTTGTATAGCAAAATGATTGAAAAACTAAAGGTGCGGAGAACCCAGAAATCCATCATTGTTGTAAGTGAATAAAAACAGTTGGCTACAATTCAGATAGTGCTTCTGGGTAGCTGCACCGGATAGGAATTTGAACATGAGGTCCATGCGACAACTGCAGATGATCTTATTGTGGATTTGGTCCTCCATGTTATGATGCATATCAAAGATCAACTGAAGGTGGTCATCCAAAAAATGTTTTATGTTGAGCAAAGCCTTCTCAACACTCACAACTATTTCCTCATGATGAGTTGTTGTTGCATCAAATTCAGTCGGTGGAGTCTCTTCCATGGTCAACTAGTGGGTTACCTATGTGGTAGTTGGGATGTTCCTTGTTGTCCATTATTTCAACCAGCTGGGGGGAATTTCTTCTTACACAAGATCCTGATGCCATTGTGGGATGACGAGAGGGGCTTGCATTGTCGAATGGCTCTAGTATTTCTTCGATAGTTTTCAACTCGTTTGGAGGAATTTATTCCTTAATTGTGAAACCTCCTGAGTCGAGCATGGGGTCAGAGAGGTGAGGAGGTGACACCATATTTCCAAGAGGAGGTTGGGGATCCCCAAGCCAATTCTGGTCAAAGTGGGTGGGGCCAAAAACTATGGTTGATGGATTAGAGGGAAGTGAGGAGTCTGGGAGATTGCATCGGGATATGAAGTTGTAG
Source organism: Picea engelmannii (assembly GCA_009831015.1). Taxonomy (NCBI): domain Eukaryota; kingdom Viridiplantae; phylum Streptophyta; class Pinopsida; order Pinales; family Pinaceae; genus Picea; species Picea engelmannii. Next base: position 78,708 of record ML778186.1, read on the forward strand.
TAAGAAACACCTTGTTTGGGCTTGCCTCGCTCTCTCGGCATAGTGGAATTATGACAGGGAGGTAGGAATAGACGAAAACAAAGAATTTTTTCAAGTGATAAGTAGATTGTCGGCATGATATAGGTAAGGAACAGATAGAGAATGGGCACCAGCAGGGAGACTTGGGCAGAGAACAAAGAGCCAAATGAAAATGTGGAATGAGAAAATTCTTATGAGACCTTACCTTCATAAAAACCATTGAGGTGACTGAGAAGAGTGCCATGAGGATGGAGGTGATTCCAACCAATTTCATCGTAACTACTCCAGTGATATGTAGTTGGTTAAAAATGAGATCCATTAAATTTCCCTTACCACACCAGTGCACTAGCACAACTGCGACTTGAATGATATGCATGTTGAGTAGGTTGGATATCATTCTGGCAGCTAGGGGTACTAAATCCCTAGTCTGCATGAGTTCTAGGTTCCCACTACTCAATAGATATCACCCCATTCAGGGGGGGGGGAATCTTGGAGAGCCATCTCCTTGCATTGAAGAAACAACTGTGAGTTTGGTGACTTCCCTATGTTGATTAAAATGACTCTCAATTGAGAGGTTAATCCTTCATTATCTATTTTTTTAGCAACCTTATTAGCTTCATGTTGAATATGATATCTGATCAGAGTGAATGAAGGTCATAGAAGAGCTTGTAAGTTGTTTAGGGGACCCATGAGGCGCCATATTGGAGTGATTTTCTATGGATCATTTCCATTTATGATTTTGGATTCAAGAGAGATAATTATTTTACAATCCCCTTCAATTATGAGGTAATTCATATTAATATCATAGGCCATTTGGATTCCTCTGATGAGGCCCCAAAGTTATGTTGAGTTGTTTGTATCATGTCCCATATGTTCAACCATGAGGTATTGTATTTGGCTAGAACTGTCTCTGATAACTTCTCCATATCCTTCCTGGTCAAATTTTCCCTTCGAAGCACCATCAAAATTTACTTTGTAGAATCCCTAGGGGGAGGATTCCAAGTGGAGGGGCTTGGAGGAAAGGTTATTGAGAGAGGGCTCATAATGGTGGGGGTAATGGGTAAAATTCCAAGTGGAAAGGATGGAAGATTCATTAGTTTCAATGGGAATGTCTTCCTAGGTCAACGATTGGGCTTGGATGGTTTCATGAACATTATTAAGGATTATGGACCAAATGAGAGAGGGGGTAGAATCCTGGGAATGAAAGATTCATCTGTTCCTTTTTTTCCAAAGTTGCCAGAAAATGAAGTCTGGAAGGATTTGATAGATTTTATTTAGTATTGGACTTTTGCAGACCTCATTTTTGCAATTCCTGATGGCTTTTATGATGTTGTTCCTTTCTCTATCATTTTTTCTCATAATTTGAGAAGCCTTATCCAAAATTTTCCCACTGTTAGGGAATTGATTGTGAATGTTCTCCATGTTGTCTTCCTATTGATGACAAAGATTCCAAATTGATGTTGCCATGAAGCCTCACTTAGTGAGATTATCCCAAATTGATATTCTATTTTGGACTAAAATCCAAAGAAAGGTGGATACTTTTGGCCATAGTTTGGATCTCTAGATGATATTCCATAAGTGACCTTTTCGTTGGTTATGCAAATTTTCTTGTAGATGATATCCCTCTTTGATTGTGAAAGTTCCAGTGGGGGTATACCTCCAACAAAGAATTTTGAGTTCCTCACTAATGCAGATCTTCCTTTGGATTATCGTGTCTTTCCATTTCTATAGGTCACAGTTTGTTCGTGTTTGGAGGTCTTGTGGGAGCATTTTCCATCTTCGCCAAGGGGGGTAAAGGGAGACATTAATCCATAGGTCTGCAATTTTAAGGAGCTCAAAATATTGAATGTGATCCTGGGGTGAAGGTTATCGATTGCTTGCAATGCATGAAGTTGTTTCAAAGATTCCTTAAAAAAAAAAGCGTTTTGATCATTTCAAGCATTCAAAAATGCATGAACCTATATGAGTGATCAATTTTTACATCATGTGTTCCATACATTAGAGCCTTGTAGTTGGTATTCCATCCGAATGAGATGTGTGTGTGGGATGTGCAGAGTGTATTTGTGCTTCTAGAGTATGGCTCATAGTTCAGCTAGATATTTGAGCCAACGCCACAAAATCGTTTCCCCCATGGTTTTATTTAGCTTTCCTTTTTTGCTGGGGTCTAGTCCGCTCGAGGATTTTTGTTTGAAAACTTTGTCTCAAGTAACTAAGGTCCACTTGTTTCTAGGATCATGTCCATGCCAGAGGGATTTTCTCTATAGGTTCCTTATACTTTTGATGATTGTTTATGGGGCATCCAGGGAAGAGAACATGTAGGAAAGGATAGCTTGAAGCACAAAATTCAAGACACTATTAAGGGCATTATTCTTTTTGAGTAACTAAAAACATTTCTAAGGGACTCAAAAATGCACTGCAAAAAGATGACATCCAAACAGTATAAAATGTCATAGAAATTCATTGGTTTTGTGTTGTTGTTCACCATCCAAACGACTTAACGTGCACAAATTCAACCTGTACACCCATATTTATCTTGCACATCAATACCAAAAGGTAATTCATTCTCCACCCACCTATAACCATTGTGCATCACTTATTTGTCGCACAAATAACTGGTGCCTAGTACTTTTGTGTCGTGCTCCAATATATACCGTGCAAAATTTTGGTTCTTGCACTACTACCTGTCGTGCGCTAATATTTCACACACATTTTTATCTATGCACTGCACCATGCCAATGTTTAGTATGCCCACACCATGCACCGTTACTCTGCGCACACCATTAATTAAACTGTGATGCGGAAACATATACCCATATTGTGCGTGCACCAACAAAATATCTTTGTGCCAAATTTTAGCGTGCACGCCTGGATGCCAATAGGTATAGTAATAGGAAGGTATGCAGGACAACTCCCTGAGTGAGTGAATGATCCAGAAATCCTTGAATGCATGACTGAATGATCGCATGAATGGATGAATGGCCCCCCAAAATGAGCTAATTCCAAACTATATGTATGCATGTTCCCAACTTGACACTTTTCATGTTGGGAGCTACTTTGGCCCACTTGTCCCCATCCTTAGAACTTAGGATAAAATAATTATCCATACTTTATACTTTAAGGAATATTAACATAATATTCCATTTTGGATTATCTCCCTAGCTTAGCCCCTTTTCTTAACTTTCAACCCCCCCATTTCCCCAGCTAGTGGATTTTAGTCCCCCATACTCTTTTATCGTGGTCAGTCTGCGCACATTGATGTATTTTATATTAATGATAAGACATATACAAAAATAGGCTTGTTGGCTTTTAGCATCTAGGCTCTCTGGCCTAATACAAAACATAAGCCTCCTAGATTATAATAACTAGGTTAACAACCTATAAAACAAAACATATACACAAAGGCTCCCTGGACTCAAAATCACGTGCACTTAAGTTGTTGTGCGCGGTATAGTGGCATGTGCACACTTCATCATTTTAGTGCGCAATACATGCGTGCACTATGCCATGAAAGGTGCATAAAAAAATGATGTCAAACAATTATGTACATTTGTATTTATATTTACAATTGGGTTCAACCTAGGGGTATTACATATATGTAGATGAAATCTTCATCTTTAGAAAAACTTGGGAGGAACAATTGAAGTGTATTTCACAGGTCTTGGGAAACCTGTAACAACACAAGTTATATGAAAATTTGGATAATTTCTCCTTCGGTATGGAGAGAATCCAATATTTGGGATACATCGTGGATGAGTAGGGTGTGCATGTGGATCTATCCAGGATCCAAGTTATCCATGATTGGCCGACCTCAAATAAAATCAATGAGCTCTGCAACTTCATGGTCCTTGCCATCTTCTTCCATAGGTTTATTTGGTGGTTATCTCATATTGCTTGGGCCATGAGCTTGGTGACCAAGGGTCGAGTGAAGGAAAATTTTGTGGGCAACCTCCCAATAGAAATCATTCAAGGATTCGAAATTCCACCTCTAATCAACAATATTCCTTATTTTTCTAGACTTGCAATAGCCATTTGAGATTGAGACAGGTGATTCATATTATTCTATCTATTCACTCCTCACTTAGCATGGGAATCCAATATCATATCACAATGAAACACTATCTCATGTTGTTCATAGATACCCCACCCATGACAAAGATATGTAGTCCATTATGAATGCATGTTGTGTAACACCCTGTTTCCCCCAAATTTGTAATTAATCCTAATATAGGAATTACCATGCTAAAGCATGATGAAAATGTGAATGTATGATGTGAATGGACCTTATGAAGAAGGTCTATGAATGCAAATAACATTATGAATTTATATTGCAGAACTGCTAAGAGGGGATGTGCTGAAAAGAGACCATGATGGCGGTGGAAGGCACCTAGAAAGGTGGCCTTAACTTCCACTGAGGATTAATACCGTATTTGGACTCCACTGGCCCGGAGAACCAATAGCAGCTCGTTGGCCCTAAATTAAATGTCTCGCAGACTAGTAGGTAGATGGTTTAATGAGGGATAGGAGGTGAGACTCCCATCCATAGAGTCGTCATGCCTAACCAGCGTGAGGGTAATCATGCCACACACAACCTTGCAAGAGGATAAGGCATGGGGTAGAAGCGATTGAGGGGGAGATGCGACGAGAGAACTCTGGGGATATGCAGAGTGAGTGATAGAAGAGAGGAAGGATTGCAACCTTCGCTCCTGGTCACTGGCAAATCGGGACGCAGTCTCACATCAACGTGGTCTCAGCTCGGGGGTGGCTAGTGGTAAATCCATTGGGATTCGATACACCTACGGTTGGGTGGAAACGAGCACCCCTCTCAGCAGTTGCATAACCCCTGGTGTAATTTTTGATAAATGTTTTGCCTCTAGCATCCTGAAATATATATATATATATATATATATGTATTCTGACATTTATGGTCATAAGCTGTGAAAATGTGAATGAGTTCATTATAAGGATGTCTGTATGGTGTCTTGATCAGTACTGATAGTTGTATGTTTAGATGGAAAGACTACGTATGGCTTATGTTCTCTTAAATTGTTGTTTATATCCATATTGATCTAATTCAGACTTCATGTCTAGTCCTTGAGAGAAATATACCCTTATCTACCTCAGATAGTGCCCTAGGTGAACCTCCCCATAGAGATACCCTTCTTGAAAATCCCAGCAAGAATTTGGAAAGAGAACGTGAAGGGATAAGACATTAGTAACCCTGCACGAGGAGGAACAATCCTCTTGAAAACCCGAGATGACCGTATAAGGAAGAAGTATCGAATCAATGGATGAGGTCCTGTCGGGAGATTTGCGGTCACTCACGATTGTCAGATCGGAGGAAGAAGTTGAAAGGTTAAGTACCTTATTCCTAATAGGTGTGGATCGATGGATGAGATTCCATCGAGAAATCTGTGGACACACCCGACCGTTAGATTGGTAGGAGAAGGTAAGGTGTTAAAATGCCTCACCCATTTATTTTCTGTGTCTTCGTGGGCAGTGAGTAATTTGGGATTGTAGATCTCTAAGGTCCATGGGAGTATCTGGACCGTGGATGTTTTCCATGTCCAGGGAATCATGGAAGAATGCACGGGTAGGAACCAATATGAGATATCAGATCTCGGCGAAAAACCCCGATAGTCGTTGGATCTGTCAAGAGTTACCCGAGGGTTAAGACTCCAGTGTATAGGGGTGAAAAACCCTGGAATAGAACTAAGCCATATGATTAATGGAGGACACGTGTCAAGAGATCTCACATTTTTGGAAATCGAAAATCACAGAATCGGGATTCCTGTTGACAAGAGTTCGGGATTTTCCAAGGTGAAAACCCCGGGATAGATCTGAGTCATCTGATTGACGGAGGCCATGTGTTGTAAGATCTCCCATTTCGATAAATCGGAAATTGCGGAATCGAGATTCCTGTTGACAAGAGTTTGGGATTTTCCAAGATGAAAACCTAGGGATAGATCTGAGTCATCTGATTGACGAAGGCCACACGTCGTGAGATATCCCATTTTAGGAAATCTGGAATTGCGAGATTGGGAGTCCTGGTGACAAGGGATCGAGACTTTTCGGGGTGGAAACCCTGGAGCAGTTGTGGACCGTCCGATTTAAGGAGGTGACGTGTTGAGAGATTACCCATTTCGAGAAATAGGGGATTAGGGATTCGGGAGTTCCGTTGACAAAAACTTAGACTCTTACCTTGACAAATCCCGACCCATAATGATGATACGATAGTAGATGGCTAAGTCCCGATGAATGAACAATATTCCTTCAGGGAATCTCAGGGTTTGTAACGACCGCCCGATGTGAGGAAGAGATGTCGGCTTTAAGTTGGGGTGTGAATGTGCAATTAGATAAGTAATGAGTAGATCTGGATGGCAAGAGTCCTCTAGCCCAGATATACAGCTGAGGTTTCATTTTGGAGCCCCCTTTCCATTCTTCCTTTAATGGGGGTGGGGGCGCCTGGAATTGGACGCGCAACTCTCGAACGGTCAAGATTAACTCATCATGATCAACGATGCTCAGGTGTATTTCAGACCCCCCTTGCCATTATTCCTTTAATGGGGGGGTCTCGAATAGTGTGGCGTGTAAATTGGGGCCCCCTCCTCTCCTATCGACAACCGTGTCGCACTCCCCCCTCTACCACCTTTACTCCACTTAACCATGCGACATGGCCTGTTCTCATTGGCTGATCTCTAGCCCTGTTGGGATTCATCCCTATTGACTAGTTGCTAGCCCTGTTGGGGTTCGGTGGTTGAGAAGCTGAATGGTTTGACACTCCCGTACTACTGAGACACAAAATACAAAAGACACTGCATTCATTTGAACTGTGATCGTGACCCACGATCACATGGGAATGGAGAGAGAGAGAAATATCCAGCTTGCACTAAGCCTCCGTAGGTAATTCGGGGGGCTCTGAATCAACAGAAATCAACGAAAAATCAAATTGAGGTAGTGGGTATGTGACAAAGTGGTATCAGAACATGTTTACAACACTTGGCCTACTTGGGCTCAGGCAAAATCTGCATTAGAATATATTGTTATCTGCATTTCTCTTTAAGGAGAAGGACTGCAGAATGAAACTATAATTTGGAAATTTCTATAACCCCTCTATTAAAATGGTAACTACTCTCATAGGACTAAGGGTGCACTGATCATTATTATGGATAAGATCTGACTGCAAATAACAGTGGTGGAATAAATTATGCTATGAAGCTACACGAGCCGGACAAGGGACATGAACTGAGTTGTTCTGATTTAGTGTAACGATGGTTACCTACTAAAGCAGGTAGAGTCTCTTGCGATTAATATGGCTGGTTAGGTAAGGATTAATACCCAAAGATAAACCCCTTCATGGTTTTGGAAATCTTGTAAGGACTGGTAGGATCCTAAACCCTGAGCATAAAATTCCTCATGAATGAGAGGACTAGTGAAAATATGTAAGGTTAGATTTACCTAACCTATAATGGTTAGAATAAACAATGAGGATAACCTGTTTGAGGAGTCCTTTGGGACTGTTTCTAATTCCTGAGAGTGACCCTTGTTGGTCGTTTCCATAAAGAGAGGGTAACACCCGTATGAGTTAAGACTATGAGATTAGTCCTGTAAGTAACTTAAAAATCTCAAAAGATATAGTAGGAGAAATCCTTTAGAAAAGAATTTTGAAGATTGGATGGGATCTAGAGTCAAGAGCCATTCAGAAAGAACAGAAACATTTCGGGTTGTTCGATCTCAGGAAGTAGCACACTGGTTAGTTGCAAGGAGATACTGGAATTTCGCAAGACCAAAAGGCTTGGGAAAGGAAATGAGAAATTCATGAAAAACTCATAGTCGGTGATCAAGGAGCGAATTGGACCATTGATCATCCAGAGAAAATTTCTCAATTCTAGAGATCAAAGGATTTGAGGTTCTCCATAATAGAAGTCTCGAAGTAGTGAAATGTGAAATCGCGACATGATCACAACCATCAGTTGGAGAGTCATTGGTGACTGTTAGACCTAATTAATCAGCGGGGAAGATAAGGCTGGTAACCTCTCATCACTCGTAAACTCAAGAGGAATAATATCCGTTAGATCAAAATCAATGAGATCCATTGATCTAGAGCTTTGAGGTTTCGTCTATGGGGAAAATGGAAGCGTAGACTTCCCAAAGTCGCACCAGGTAAATCACCGAGTTAATCAGGACTGATGATTGTTGGAGAGATCTAGAACGTGGGATCCAGACTTGTCGGGCCCGCATAGAATAGAAGTTTGGGAAACGGTTGAGCGTTGTCCACGTATTCGTCGAAATACGGGATCTTGCCGCGTGTCTGAGAATTGACCCTAGATTCCGAGCAAAGGGTCATGTAGATGAAAGAGCCAAGAAAACCTTAGCCTTGGTATTTTGGGTTTTCAGATTTCGGGAATCAAGGAAACAAAATTCCTTGCAACGGGAATTCCAAAATCGCGAAATGTGAAGCGCCCTTTAAATTCGTATTGTGGTCACCACCAGTGGTCGCGTGAGGGGAGGGTGTAATCCAGTATGATGAATAGTGCATGATTTTAATGCAACGAGGAGCTTCCTATTAAGAAGCCTGATACTCATACCAGTGAGGTATGAATGATATATAGAACATGCAAGTAATGCACATGTGTGATATAGGATTATAAATATACTAAAGGCCCAACATGATGGCCCTGATGAGTGAAATGTGAGGCAAGAGTTACACTTGCCAAAATTGAATGAATACCATGGATGCATTGTTGACTCTGTTCTGAGGAGTCGTGAAGGATTTGTATTGAAGGATAACTTAAAGGGAATGTACTCCATATCCCCAGGAAAATCTAGTACAATTAAAGGAAAGAGTAAACAAGTAAGGATGCTCTTTTGTCATGATAAGAGGAAAATGTTTATGCCTTTGCAGATCACATGAGAAGGATGGTGACCAATATTGAGATGACTGATTTTAAAAATAGAAATGTATGTAGGCTATGAAGTATACCTACGATAGCTACATGTAGGATTAGGATTGTGAAAGTGGTTAAGAACATCATAGATGTAAATTAACAAAGATGCTTGTTTATATTCCTTAAGGGGAATATTTGGTAGACCACAAAAAGGAAAACTCAAGGTTGAGGCCATCATAGGGGTGATGGATCTGCAACGAGGAAGTTACATGCTGAAGGAGTTCCCGGTGGAGGAACTGTATAAGGTCTCTGTCAGAGGAACAAAGTCACAACCCTGATAATTGTTGAAGGATTGGACAATGGGCTGGAAGGCTTGTCCATGTATAAGAATCCTGGATTACATTTTTGGAAGAATCATGTAAGTAATAGAAGGCTAATAATCGAATATTGACCATTCTGATAACCTAATGGAAGTGTGTAGGATGCACACGTTCCTGATTCATTATGAGAATATAGTTGCTATTAAAGCATGCTGCAGTATCCTAAGAGTTAAGATGAGCCTAACCCAGGGCTGCTCAGAAAAGAGTAGTTGTGGAAACCAATATGGTTGGTAACAGGCCAGTAAACCCCTGGGTATGATTGAATGGATAAATGGGGATGCTTATCTGATACGGCTTGGTGGAAGCTGTGATGAAGGAAAGGTAGTGAGATCTTAGAGATAACTTGACTGGGCTGAAAATCCCTAGGCGATGAAGAAAGAATTGGAGGAAAGGGAGAGTCCTCAATTATTTCCTTGTTGTGCATTACGTTTCTATGGGATGAGAAAGCCAGTACATTGATGAACGGAAATGCTTTGATACCATAGTAATGATGGTTGTAATGTTGTGAAAACAATTGAGAACTCTTATGTTAAACTCATGAAAAACATTAAACATAATGTGATGAAGTGAATGCAGATATGCTAGACGTGCCTGAAAATGTTTTTACTAATCAAATGCTATGATAATTGCATTTTTTATTACATGACGATTAATGTGCCTATGGTGTATGTCATGTGTAGAAAGGAGTAATATTGGAACTGTTGATAAAGATAGTTCCCAACAATGAACAACCTCAAGCAGGGGGTGACCATGGAAAGACCTCAATCAAAAGGTTGTTGACAGGACTGTGAAAAAATCCCGCTAAAGCACTACTGATAAGGTAGAAAACAAAGGAGAGGGTGCTAGTAGCCAAGAACTGGTATAAAGATATTTTTGCCTGTGTGGCACAGGGGATGAAGGAATTTGGTAAGAACCCCTTCCGAAATTATTTTATTATTTGCATGTTATACCTGAAAAATTGAAAGGGCAGTTGTATGCCTTGGATACCCGAGTAGGGTATGATTCGGGGAGGATGACTTGAATAATGGAGGTATGAACCTCTAGTACTAAAAGACTGATTGTAACCTTCAGAATAATTGATGAACTGATATGTCATGAACACGTGGACAACTTAAGGAATGATTGGAAACAAAAGTGCTCATAGATAGCGCATTGCTTGGAATTACTTCCAGGAAATGCATATTTGCATAAAAGACAAACGATGGATTCCTCATTGAGGAAGCAGGACCTTCCAACATTTTTCCTCACAAGGTATAGGTGTTAGAGAAAATCAAATGTGGGTGGCCACGAGTGTTGGCACCTTGGATATTAATGAAGGCATAATGTCTGGGAGCATTTATGTGAAACTTTTAAGTTTAATATGTACTAATTTGGGGTCATGATTGGCCTATAGCAGGAAGCCTGGATCCTGTTTAAAAAAATAAAAAAAAATAAGGACTAAAACCATATGAGAAAAGGATAGGTTAAATCCCAACACCCCATGACCAAGAACCGGTCCTAAAGTGTGACGAACTTGAAATCAATGCAAGAATGCATTGGGTATGAATGT
>ML778186.1:99758-160114 GCA_009831015.1 Picea engelmannii
CCCTTCCATGTCTCTTCCTTCTCTTTATCTCTCTCTCTTTCTCTCCCTCTCTATGCTTATAAGTTCTCTCCTCCTTAGGCCTCTCTCTTTCTATCCATAATTTCATATGAAAACTAATAGAGTATACAATTATCATTATATATCACTTAAGACTACTTCAAATAACATTAAAATATTGTGCATGCTTGATAGTTAAAAGAAAAAAAAACAAAACAAGTACAATAAATACATTTTTATTTAAATACTATTTTAAATATTATTCTAAATACTAAAAATAAAATAAAAATGATAATGATTTTTTTTAATTGACTTTTTTGAAAAATATACATAAATAATACTCCGGGTTTTGCACATCCTACTCTAATCAATTAAAAAAATCATAATATATATGTAAGAAAATAAAATATCTTAATAAAGGGCATTCCAACACTAAAGTATATGATAATTAATTAAAAAATAAATATTAAAATATATCAAATTAAAAATAAATAAAATTATAAGAATTTTTTTTTAAGATATATTAAATAAATACAAACAAAATTGTATATTGAAAAATATTTAATCCAAAATGTATTTATGTATTTTTATAGATTCAATTTCCTATTTGTATAATTATACATATCTATTTTTAATATTATATTTATTGTGAAACAAAAACAGAAATACCATTTATACTTGTAGCATTAACAAGAATAATTCTGAAGCAACTAAAAATTATGAGTAATAAAAATGCTAGTAATACAAAACACAAATACCAACCACATTTCTTTGGCTTTGAAAAAAAAGGAGTTTATATTTTTTAATGGAAAAAACAGTGGATAAATATTTCATCTTTTTCAGTTTGCTCCAGCCGAACCCAGCAAATTAGTGATAAGGAAACTTAATATGATCGATGTCCCAATGAGTGCAATTTTAAATTCAGAGTTAAAAAAATTTCATAAATTAGCCTAAATTGCTTCTCTATCACTAATTAGCCTAAATTGCCTCTCTATTGAATGCTTCATGTCTCTCCTTATTAGTGGAAATAGGTTTAGTTGGGTGTCCATATCTTAATTATGAAAACAGGTTTAATTGATTGTTCATATTTAAAAAAATATTTACAGTAAATGAAATTGATGTGCTCGTCCATATTTCTCATTTTAAGTTCATTCAAGTAATTGAAATTGATGTGCTGTTGTAGCAAAAAAAAATTCATTGTCCAAAACAATTTGTATTGAACAGTAAATTAATTAATGTTATATAGATGAAAATATTGAACAATAAAGTAATTAATGTTATATAGATGAAAATCATCATATTTAAAATTTAAAGTATATTAAAATAAAATAATATATATCATATAAGTGAAGGCTGCCACAAAATTATTATGAACTACTTTATCACAAAGTGCATAGTATTAACTTTGATTTTTAGTAATCTTGCATTATCTGCATTAGGATAAGATAATCAATTAAAAACAAATATGGAGAAAAAACACAAGATTCACTATTATATAGCATATGGAATTGCTGTTTAGTCTGTGCCTTTTCCATACATATGGAACTGCCATAATTTATCCTACTGGAGTATAACCGTAATAGAGGAAAACTTCTTCTGCCAAATGGAGTATTCATACGGGAAAATTTTGAAAATGCAACGAATATTGTTTTGTGATTACATAGTATTTGATAGTAATCAATTAAAGGAGCATTCAAGTTTCTTTAAATTTCAGAATACGAAAGCAGAGGGGTGCATTGTTGGTATTGAAACAATGCCCAATGCTACTAATATTTTTTTGATATTCATACTGTTTTGTGATTACATAGTATCGATCAGGAATTTGATAGTTAGTGTCTACACGAGCCCAATTAAAGGAGCATTCAAAGTTTCTTTAGATTACAATGTGAGAACAGTATGGAGATTTCATGGTTACTATGCATGGTTGCTATGAAAGTTATGGTCAGGACAGAGGATCACGAGGATGATGTGTGTGCCTACTATTTTGTTCTTTCATTTGCCCATATTTCTGGTGCAAAATGCAGTGCCACTTTTTATTATAATACTATTTATTATTATTTCTTGTCATAATACTATTTATTATTATTTCTTGTCAGACAGAAAAAGAGTGGACTTAGACGGAGTCATCTTTAAGAATTTCTGGTATGGGTGGATATTTCTAAATAACCTTTTTCTCTGTATTGATAAACAGTTTGAAACTGATTGAGTCTGTTAATTATTGGGACTCATTGAGGAAGGGAGGCTGGACTGCAGTTTGTTAATAATAAAGAAAGAAAAAATAATCCTGCTAATAATGAATAAAAAAAAGGAAACCATGAATCTAATAATTATATATTAAAAAGGATTCAGAGACATACCTACCATGGGTGTTTATTGTTTGAGTTTTAGGCCGGATCATTTGCATGTGAACTACACTGGGGCTTGTCTCTTCATCGCACTCCATTACATCTTTATCCACATGACCATGGATCAATAATAAAGATAACAACTAGACAACCCTCATTTAAATAAATCAAACAATCAATGTCTTGGTTTTAGTTAGTTTGGATAGGAATAACCTAAAACTTACTAAATCACATAAGTTATTGATATATTTGACTTACAATCTATTGAATATATTTTAAGTTATAGTGACAGGGCTTAATCTCTGCCTAGCTCAGATCAAACTTACCAATTCTTTATTCCCATGATTTTAAAGTAAAAAAACTTACAATGCATGCAGAAACAAATAACAATTAAACTGAAAACAACAATGAATTACCTGAAACAGAAGCAGTGGAGAGTCCGTGACGGTATCTGATCCTGGAACATTACTTATAAAGTCAAGAGCACCAGGAATAGGTGGAGAGATATCTCCCAACTCTTCCAAGGAAATATATGGGTCCATTATAAGCTTACCCTTATCATCTGCATTTCTTAATCTTCTCGCAAAGGGATAGTAATCTACCAGAAGGGATAGTAATTCAAGGATGAGTCGCGGCATGATGGATCACATAGGACCACATCTTTATCCCCATGACCATGTATTCTTCATGACCAACCTATCTGACATGAAGAATACACACGACCACATCTTTATCCCTTAGAGACACAGGACCACATCTTTATCCCCATGACCAACCTGCCTGACACAGGAAGAAATTCCAATGAAAACAAATACAAAGACTCTGCAAGTGATAGGGGAGGAAGACTTTAACAAACAAGTGCAATGGAAATTCATACATTTATAAATTCCACCCCTCCTAGATGGTTAAAAGGAGCTGATACAAAAATCCCGCGAGTCACCAAAAAAGTTAACGGATAAATCCTGTAAGTTTCCCAGATACAAAAAAATCTTGATTCTAAATCCAGTCATTCTCCAAAAACGCTAACGGATAAATCCCGTCAGTCTCCAACAAAATCTTGATCGGATTTTGCAAGAAATCTCCCGAATCTCACGAATCCCGTTTCTCAAAATTTGAAAGTTGTGAGGAGTTTGAATATGGCCTACAACACGATGATAGCTCGCCCTCACGCACACCGTCATCTGATATATTTTGTCATGCTAGGATGCATGATTTCTCATCTTTTTCCCTATTTTTTTATTTGTGTGCTTATATATAACATATAGGGATAATAGTTGTAGAGACACTTATTTTGTAGTTCTTTTGAATAGGTTTCACAATTACAAAATTTTTATTTCATAGTAGTTGTGAGGATTCGTGAACAGTAGTTTATAAATTTTAATAAACAAATATAGGATTTCTATTTTTTCTCCCATTTTTTTTATTTTTGTTCTTACATATAACATATAGGGATAATAATTGTAGATACACTTATTTTGTAGTTCTTTTGAATAGGTTTCGAATAGGTTTCACAATTAGAAATTTTTTATTTCATAGTAGTTGTGAGGATTTGTGAACAGTAGTTTATAAATTTCAATAAACAAATATATTCTAATGAGGGTATTCAAAGAGGTTCTTTCTCTTGCTCCTCGTTTGACTAACATAGTGGTTGATTGGTTGTTAAGTAACATTTTTCTCCTTCACCTATGCACTCAAATAATTTGTGGGTATTTGAAATGGGCCTTCCAACCCTCCTTTGTTGGATGAGATGATTATACTAATCATGGACCCATTAGTGAAATTATCTGAGATAATTTAAAGGATAATAGGGACATAGTACATTTGTAGGCCATTTGTATACATATGGGTATTTGCGATCATTCAAGGGAATATAATCACATTAGTGGATTTGTATGCCTACATGGATAACAACACAGTGCAAGGATTTGAGATGATCCAATGGATTACAAGCACATCATTGCATGTGTATTCATTAATGTATTTGATATGGGCCTTCCTCTGCCCCCTCTAAGCGTTGAGATTATTTCAGGCATTATACGAGGTTAGTGTGGGTATTTGAGATGATTCAAGAGAGTATACGGACATCAATACATTTGTAAGGCATTTGTGTCTATCTGGGTACTTGAGATGATTTAAGGGATTATAAGCATCTTGGTGGATTTGCATGCCTAGCAGAATTTGACATGATTTGAGGACTCATTGGATTGTGAGTCAGTGTTGTGCCTAAGGAATTATAGGCACAAATGTGCATTTAGATCTATCATTTGTCATGTTAGTAGAACATCAAAATACATGCTATGTCTTGGTGCTAGTTTGGAAGACTAATAATTGGATACATGTATCTTGTGGTGTCTTGGAATATGTTTTATGATTATATATTCCCCTTTGTATGATTGTATGTATTTAAAATGATCCAAGGAATTGCATGCCCATAGGTATTTGAGATGATTCAGTAACTAGATTATGAGTGGGTGTTGTATTTGAGGGATTATAGCCATAATGATGCATTTATATCATTGTGACTACTTGTCATGGAAAGCATGCGAATGCCTTTGAATGCTTGAAAGTATTTGAGATGGTATGAGGGATTGCAGGGACGTCAATACACTTTCATGTATGTGGGTATTTGAGATGATATGAGGACCATTTTATCATTCCGTTGTAAGAACATGTTGTGTAATGGTTAATTAATTCCTCCGCATTGACATAATAATCTATTTGATTTAACGTGTAATGTGTATGAGCTACTTGTTGATAACATTGCCAATAAGGGTTGTTATATATTCCATTTGGAAACTATTCTTAAGCTTACATGGATTTTGGGTTAACCAAGATCTTGTATATGCTTTTTGGATCTTGCGGTTCGAAGGAATTTGAAGAATTGAAAGATGAGGAGAAACAAGCCAATTGTAGATTGTTGTTGCAAAGAGAGAGATGAATAGGGATTTTTTTTTTGATGTCAAAACTTAGATTCGAGAAAGTAGTATTTGTATTCTTCGAAGAGAATTGAGTTGCACTAAGGTGCACTGCTAATACCCATGGGTATTAAATTGGATAGAGAAATCCATAAGTCCTCCATTTATAAGGGGTTTTGTAATCTCAACTTCTATGGAACAAAGTTGGAGGCTCCTTCCAACAAGTTTACTACCTTCTTGTCGTGTTCTTCACGATCTTTGGGATTTGCAGATGGTGCAACCATGTTCTCCACAAGGTACCATAATTATTCCATTTCCAAGAGGTTTTTTAATATCAACTTCTATGGAACATGATTGGAGGCTCATTCCAACAATTGATTCTCTCACATCCTAGGAGTTTCCATTGTTGTAATTTTTTTGAAGAAGCTACAATATAAAATCATTAGATTAACTAGGGATTTTCACCCGACAACTCTTTTGAGTTCCACATGCGGATCATTGAATTTTTTTTTTCTATCTCTAAATACTGGACATATTGTTCAGTGAAATCCTTTGAAAAATATTAATTCTAGACAATGTGTCTTTCTATATACAAAATAAATATGATTTCATAAAATATTCTCTTATACCATGTTAAAACTCTCCAGAATATGGTAAAAATTATAGTTTTATGTCTAACCTACATACTTAGGAAAAATTAAAATCTCTATCAAAACTACAATATTAACTTTACTAGAAATGAAAAAACATAAAATTGAGGAAAGTAGTAGTGGGTACACAAATATGAAACTTGAATATCATTACTATTTAATACTCATGGAAACAAGAATTATATTGAAATCTTTAAACTTTTCCCTTCACCCACTGCTTCCTAATTTGAAAAAATTAATGAATAAAAGCCATACTCCTGCCCTCCCCTTCCCCTTTATAGGCTAGGAGGTATAATGAATGTGGACACATGCAAACTAGTGCCTTAAATATAATAAAAGTAAATCCTACATTTTTTCTTAGTGTCATGATTAGCAAACTCAACCTACATGAAAAAACTACTCATAGGAAGGTGTGCCCACTAGAGGAGGGTACAAGTATGCATGCAAAACACCATATCTAACCTTGGAGACATTCCACAAGGAATGAACCCTATCTAATATTGGAAAAATTCCACATGTGAATCACTCTAACTAGTTGTGCATGCAACTACTAACTCAATAAAAAAAAAATAGAAATGAACTACTAAATATATAAAGAATTTGAATTAGATCTAAACTAAGGAGTGTCACATGCATACACCCTCCATATCTCTTTCCTCCATAAATGTTCCCATCTTGTCACTCATTATTGTATAGAATTGTTGAAGGAGTGTTTATTTATACTGTTATCACCAATGTTGTTGTATGAAGTCTTTGTTATTATTACAATCATTGTATTGAATCTTTTCTTCAATACCTACCACCATACCTTCTTTGCATTCACCTAAATATTTTTTTCTTGTTGTTTCCATTAATGGAGCTCCATTGGACATTTTTTGAGGTACTAAAAGTCCAACAATTATTTTCATCCTTGTCCCACAAATTCCCCCACATATGAAATCCCTTATTCTCCAACTTTGTTCTTGCAAAGGAAAAAATGAACTCAAGTTGTCCTCTTTTTCGTCAAGAAACTCCAAATTGATCCTGAAAGCCAAATCCATCATTTTTGATAATCTACATAGTCACAATTCAACTATTTGGATATCCATTTTGATGCTTACAATACCCTCTTGATAACACAATAATTGTAGATCTTAAAAGATTCAGTCACCCTCTGTGGTAGACACCATATGGGTTGGGTATTCCATTTACATTTAGCATTTTGGATCTCCTTCCAAATAAATATATACCAAGGTGAATTGATGCTAATGTCCTCAACAACTCGTTGTGCTATGAAGGGAGTCCTTTGAGGATGTGTATTTGATAGCTAAGGCATTTTATCCTTTTTGGGAAAGTAGAAAGGTCTGAAAAACTAATGGCATTCCTCTTTTCTCACTTAGGTTTCCCAAAACAAAATGTCAAAGAAGTATTTCCCTATGA
Organism: Picea engelmannii; assembly: GCA_009831015.1. Lineage (NCBI taxonomy): Eukaryota > Viridiplantae > Streptophyta > Pinopsida > Pinales > Pinaceae > Picea > Picea engelmannii. The sequence continues at coordinate 107,085 of ML778186.1, forward strand.
AACATAGTTACGAACTTGTCGAGAACCCTCTAGAGTTATTGTTTTTTTAGAGGTGACTTTTAGTGGCTATTTTTACCCATGTTTCAAAATGTGGACCTACTAGTAACACAATTTTTAGGGGCATTAAAATAGGCACCTTTTGCAACCATGGCATTAACATCATAATAATTTTGTCAACAAAAACTTTAAAATCAACAATTGAATCAAGAAGTGGTACTAATAGTAACACAATTTTTTATTTTTGATAGGAAAATTGCAACTTGTTTGAAACCTCTCGGCTTGAAAAGTGCTACCATCGCAACCAAAACTTTAAAATCGTCATCTAAATCAAAAAGTGGTGCTCCTAGTAGTTTTCCCCTTTTTTCTAGGGACACAATTATAATTTTTTTGAAATCACGGCCTTGAGAACTAATACCCTTGGAGCTAAAATATTAAGACCAACAACAAAATTGAATCAAATATACCCTATGAAACTAATGAATCCAATGGATCTCTCCATTCAAAGAAATCCACTTGGAATTAAGAATGGTACCTAATTCATGTTGTTGATGTAGAATGGAGTAGATATTCCATGAATCATGCTAAGTCAAGGGACGTCTAAAACTCCACTCCTAATCTCGCCAAAATGGACTAGCGATATCAATGTTCATATAAAAGATATCCTCTTTGGGTACGAGCCTAATAATCCCCATCAAGGTATTCCAATATGTAAAATAAAATGAAAACTCCCTAGCCACTAAATTTCAGGTCTTCTAAGAACAAGATTTGGAATCCCAAATATCCCTCTAGAATAAAATATTATTTATGTTAAGCCTCCTAGCCTAAAAATGAGGGATGTCAAATATGCAAGTACCCTCCTATTTCAAACTCCACATTTTCCTCCTTGCCATATCCTACCCTAATATACTACCTGACCATTATCAACAAACCAAACCTACCATCCTCCTCTATGATGTCCTGATACTCTTGAAGATGAAGGGCCCTGGAATATGGAAATTATAAGGAGAATAAATGATATCACATAAAAAAAATAATTACTTTACTTTTCCAACATGACGGGATGAAATCAATCTATGATGCATAAAAAATGCCAAGGGGATGAGCCTTTCAAACACCCAACCACTCATTTAGTAGCCAAAATGCTTTCTTGGGTTTCTACTTTAATCATACCAAGGTCCCCCTCATCCTTGGGAATGATATAAACTATCCAAGGGACCATGGTAAGATCATGAGCCCCACAATACTTGGATCACAAGTAAGAGAATAAAATTTGTTCAAATTGGAGAAATTGTTCCCTGGATGGGGTGACAACTAGACAGAGTTAGAGGAAGGATGGCATGGGGCGGAAACGAGAGTTAATAATCCTAATAGCTAGCCCTCCAACCATTATTTCATAATGACTCACACCTAGAAAAGAGTAATGGAAGTGCGTCTCGACAACCTTGCATGTTTTATCGCCCCCCGAGTAATCCATACCAAGTGTATCGTGCTAGGCACCAGTCTTAGGGAAGTCGTCACCTCGTCTCTCATGCCTAGCCTATCTATCAATTTGAGTTTCACTAAGAGGGAAAATGACTTGGTGAATTCATTTATTCCCCCTCTACATTTGGTCTTGTTCCTTGGCTCTTTTGTGAAAATTCTCTCTTTTTCCCTATGCAACTACACTTGATCCATGGCTCTCTCAGGAGAATTCTCTCATTTTCCCTCTGCAATTTTTCTCCTACCCCTCAGCTCTCTCAAGAGAATTCTCTTCATTTCTCCCTACAATTTCTCTTTCTCCATGACTCTTTCAGGATCTCCTAGGCTCTTCCCACTAGTCCCTCTACCCTCCTCCTTCACTCCTACACAGACCAACCTCCACAATCCCTCCACCATTTCAAGAGAAAGGGGGAATTACATGAGAGGCTTGTTGTATTACATGGCCCTCTCTATATCTGGAATACTCACCCCCTCCCAATTGACTCTCATAATAGTCAGGAATAATAGGTAGGGTTTGCCTAAGCTTCCATTGTCACCCACTCAGTCTCATCCTTTGATCCATGGAAACCATTTGGTCAAAGAGGAGACACCACCTTCGAAAGAGAGCACTCCTCTGCACACTAATCCTCTTTCCACCTCACAAAACCCATCCATAGGACCATGTGTTTTGCACAAGCAGCTACATGGTGGAGGAATAAATTCCCATCAAGCTAGTAGGTGGAAGAGCATATGAAGAGCATTAGAGAGGACAAGGAAGCAGAGCCACCTCTTCTCTCCCCAAATCGACTCTTGGACGAGCACCTCCAAATCATTTTCAAAATTAGGAAAAATAAAAAAGACCAACTGCACTCTCAGTGCATGCTCGAACAAATAATGAATATTTTGTTCGATGCATTGGGGGATAATTCTGCATGGAATTGATGCCCGACATGCGGCCAAAAGTTCGTCCTGGCCTACAACATCCATGGTTTTNTTTCAAGCTCACCCAAAGATTAGCTCCTCCATTTTTTCTTTTTTTTTTTTTGCTCTCGTCGCAAGGTAGATGGTCATGGGGATCAGTCTCAGATCATTTTGTTCATACAGTTTTTGTATGCGGTGACATGTCAAACTCTAATTTCTTAATGGAAGAAATTTGTTTTGGTTTATGTTTTGTGGAAGAACAGGTGGCTAATAGATGGAATTGTACAAACATTAGCAAAAATTGATACAAGGCTATTACTTATAAATTGATCTAGGATCTTTTCATCGAGTGAATTCTAAAGAATTGCATTAAATGAGCATAAATTAAATTACACCATTAAACAAGGAAAATATCAATAATGAAGAGACATAAGCATCAATATGAACACACAAAATTTATAACAGAGTTCGTCCCTGTTGGACTACATCTTCACATCCTTCTCTCAAATGGGCATGCCTTCTTATTAACTCAACAAAAGAATTTGAAAAAATACATATAAGTATACCTCATTTTGAAATCAAGTTGCAGAAGCTTTGCTCAGATCATAAAACAAACAACATCACTGAATTTGTTGCATCAAATTACCCAAAAATGACTGTCTCCATGCTTTGATCCGAATCTGTCACTCCCAAGCCTAGGAGAAACTCTGTCTTTGTTTACATTCCATACAACCTGCAATAAATGATGAGAATGTGTCTCGAAAAAAAATTTGGTCCATACCCTTGCCTGCCCCCTTGCAACATGGGTGGATTCACCTTTTAATAAAAAAGCATGGCCTTGTAATCAATCAAAGGCCATTGGACTTATGGTTATTAGAGCATATATTAAGTTGTTAATAGAGGGGGAGGTCTCGGGTTCGAGCCTGCGAGCCTCCCCTTTTTGGGTATTCGTTGTAACAATGTGTATATTTGAAATATTTTTTTCTGGCAAGTTTAGCAGTTTTCTAGATATGATGGTTGGTCGTCATATTTGGCAGGGTCCTGCTGATACACATAAAAAATACTCACTTTGATAGTGTTGCAAGTGTCTTCATTACAAAGGTCACAAGTGTCGCATTTTGCTCACAAGTGTCGCAAGTGTCAGGGAACCATACTACCTTGATGCCTATGTCGTGCCTATAAGGACATAAGAAGGACACTTGAAACACCTCAAACATTTGATTTGGAAGAGGAGAAATGAGTCAGCAGGCTTACAAACCTTTTTCCATCTGAAAGCACCTCAAAAACTGAGCTTTTGAAGGAGAGCGCTCCCCTATACCTCGTATAGGAGCGTCGACGCTCCCCCTTACACTGTCTCGGAGCATTATGATGCTCCTCTTGCCCTTTTGAGGAAGCGCTATGGATTTTGAAAGTGATGATGCCCCCCTAAAGCCTACTAGGGAGCGCTACAATGCTCTAATGGTCCTTTTGAAGGAGCACTACCTATTCTGGGCAGTAGTTAAGTTGTTGAGATGAATGGGGGAAGGATCTTTTCATTCTTGGAAGGTAGTTGGATTCGAATCCCTAGTCCAACCATGATCTTAGGGTAGATCCTCAACTGAAGGAGGAAAATCCTCAACTTCCCCAAGGATATATCAAGTGGTTAAAGCCTCTCCAAGGCTATATAAGCAAGCTTTCTAATGGTGAAAGAGGACTAGAAAATGAGAATCACACCAAACTTATGATCTCATAAGTGGTACTGGAACGGGGAAGAATTGCTAGCATGAAACCTATGATATCATAGGAAACACACAGTCAACTGAAGGAGAGTGATCAGTGAAGCTGTTATCATCCAGGTCGTGGATCTTTTGAGCAAAGGTTAGACAAAGGGGACTTGACAAAGCTGTCGCATTCGCATCTACGATTGTAAGTACCACTGTCGTTATTCTCATTAATATGAGAAGCTTGGTCTTTTTCTTTCTAGTTTGTGTCTGATCTTACATGAAATTATTGTTGATAGATAGATTTGTTTTAAAGATAATATCAATAGAGTAGGAAGTTTTTGTACTTTGTTTGTCTACACGACTCATCGAGGCGCGAGATTTTGGAGCTAGACTCGGAGCATGCAGGGACAAACGTCGATAAAGAGGTACTTCTATGCTCCTTCCTTATCATGTATTAGTTTTTATAGATTTGAAAGGAAGTTTGTGTCCACGTTAATCACTTTCTATCTTAGAGTTTAGGGTCTATCTCTTTGAGGCAATCTACCTGTCCACACAGAGATTTTCCTACAACAGAAACTGGCGACTCCACTAGGGAGTCCTCAAATCGAAACTTTTTATTTTGATTTCTCCTCATAGACCTTGTTTTACCCCCTTCTTGTTTTAGACCTTGTTCACTCCTCTTTTGATTGATTTCATGAGCTGATTGACTCCCTACCCCACCACACTCAGCTTGATTGTCAAGACTGAACTGCAATTTTTGGATTTTTTGACAATTTTAGGAGATTTTGAACCTGGTGCCCCTATCCCTATGTTAACAGAGTGCCAAATCTCCCTTAATCTATTGGACAGAGATTTATAATGCTCTAGTGGCCCTTATACCATAGTTCCATCCCTCTTTTGCCCAAAATGTCTTCAAAATTTCCATTTTTTGGAGGTCCAGACCTTGTTTTTTGACTTGCTGAGTTGTTTTGTGATTCGATCATTCTTCCTTTGACCTTTGAAATGCTTCCTCCTGAGAAGTAAACACCTTTGTGTTCAGATTTCATGCCCTTCTTCATTATTTTTGAGTTTTTTGTTGTTGAGAGCCTGAAATCAATCTGCTGCTTTCTTCTCTCCTATCCAACTGAGCGGGAACTCTAGTGAAGGACATTTGAAGTCTGTAAATCTTCTCATTTGGTTCTTTGAGGTAATCTGATCCAATCTCTTTCCCATTCTTTTTATGTTTTTGGTCTTCTTTCTCTTGTTTGATTGGAAAAGGGTGTGTTGTTTGCGCAAAATCTGCATTTTCTTGTCTGAATCTCCTTGATTTGAAAGGGTAGTTGGCAGGAGAAATTTTGCATTGAATTATCATTCGCATGAAAACGAAAAAAGTACATCTTAATCATTAGTTTGCATATTAGTTTGCATTTCTGAAATGTTGTAACATCATATTGGATTTGAGAACAAAATTGATTGAGGGCATCCCTTATCAAGTGTTTGATAGTGAAATTGATACTTCCTCTTTCCCTTAAATAGGTATTCATTGAAAAGAAATGACGGCTTCTCATATTTCATGCATATTTTTGGGAATTGAGTCATCATTCTATCAGTTTCACTTTTGTACACCCTCTGAGTAAACAACAACCATTAAAATCAACGCTTAACTAAAATTTATCATACTTTTTACATCTTTGTTAGCAAACCTACATTAGTTTAAGGTGTAGGGCTTTGGAATAGGTTGAAAGGATAACTTTCCAAATCTATCAAACAAACTTAGTATCTTGCAGTAGGGAGAGTCAAATCCAATTTTCATATTAGTCTGCCTAGGATCCCCCACTCACACAAGGGTTACGCATGAGGTTGCATTCGGGTGAGTTACAGAGATTATCCCTCCGTGGACCAACTGTTTGTAGTGGTCGGATCATATACTGGGGGTCACTGGAAGGTATACCCATGATTATGTGTGGGAGCCTTTCGGGTTGATTTTGGACTTGTTATCCTACCCATACGTTCTAACTGGACTGTCGACTATACCCGCCCAAGGGCTGACTACGAGTTGGTAACCTTAGTAGCCACAATATTTAGGGTCTCACACAAGGTGATAGTGAAGGGAAGTCTCACTATACCTAGAACAAACGTTGGTCAAACTCACTCGGGCTCCTTGGAGGGTAAATCCACAATTACTGCGTGGAAACTTGCACCAAGGCATAAGTCTGTTAAGCAAGTCTCTAACGTAACTGATCCACCCGCTCTATCCCCGACCATTCCTATTTTGATCTCGCAACATTGGATTTCATCACAAACTAGTGGTTTCATCATAGGAAGGTTTGTTTGATTGATTGCTTCTTAGATTCGTAGCATGTGTTGTTTGTTTTACTTAGTGGAACTTAGGTCGAGTCATTGTTAATGGCATCGAATCCTAAGAGTACCAATGGAGGAACCCCTTCTCTCGGGAAACCTTATACCTTTCGTTCGTTTGGAAACTTTGGTCCTCCATATGTTTCCACACTGAGTCTTCGAGGAATCACTATCGGATTACCAGTTTGGTTGTTCCCCACTCTGGTGATCCCAAATCCTCAAAATGTTTTAGCTGCACCTAATACTCTGGATGTCAATATACCACCCACACATCAACCTCATGTCGACTTTTCGCCTTCTTCTCCCATTAAGTATCCTTCCATTTCTCCTTCTTCACCTAGTGAAAGATCTAAAGCAAGTAGCCAGGTTGATCAGAAAAAGAAGAAACAAAAAGAGAAGAAGAAGAAGAGCCCGAAAAGGAACAAGGCCCCAACAACATCAGATGTTGGCTCTAACAAACCAGTTACTATTAATAGTACTAGGAGTGTCGATGAGGTCAACAAGATTAAAATGAAGAATCCAAAATCCAAATTCCCTTGCAGCCTTTGTAAGTGTGACCACTTTATAAAGGATTGCCCCGGTCTTACCCAGGTCTTAGAAATTTGGTCCTCCATGTCATCGGCCTCTGTCAGTCATGTCTGTTACACATCAAAATTACTCACTTCGATAGTGTCGCAAGTGTCATCATTACAAAGGTAGCAAGTGTCACATGTTTCTCACAAGTGTCACAAGTGTCAGGGAAGCATACTGCCATGATGCTTATGTCGTGCCTATAATGACATGCGAAGGACACTTGAAACACCTCAAACATTTGATTTGGAAGAGGAGAAATGAGTCAACAGGCTTGAAAACCTTTTTCCATCTGAAAGAACCTCAAAAACTGAGTTTTGGAGGAGAGCGCTCCCCTATACCTCTTTTGGGAGCACCGACGCTCCCCCTTACACTGTTTGGGAGCATTATAAAGCTTCCCTAGCCCTTTTGAGGGAGCACTATAGATTTTGAGAGCGCTGGCACCCCCCTAAAGCCTACTAGGGAGTGCTACAATGCTTTGATGGTCCTTTTGAGGGAGCGTTACCTATTCTGGGCAGTTGTTAAGTTGTTGAGATGAATGGGGGAGGCATCTTTTCATTCTTGGAAGGCAGTTGGATTCGAATCCCTAGTCTAGCCATGATCTTAGGGCAGATCCTCAACTGAAGGAGGAAAATCCTCAACTTCCCCAAAGATATCTCAAGTGGTTAAAGCCTCTCCAAGGCTATATAAGCAAGCTTTCTAACGGTGAAAGAGGATTGGAAATGGAGAATTACACCAAACTTATGATCTCATAAGTGGTGTTGGAAGGGGGAAAGAATTGCTAGCATGAAACCTATGATCTCATAGGAAACACATAGTCAATCAAAGGAGAGTGATCAGTGAAGCTTCTATTATCCAGGTTGTGGATATTTCGAGCAAGGGTTAGACAAAGGGGACTTGACGAAGCTATCGCATTTGCATCTACGATTGTAAGTACTACTGTCGTTATTCTCATTAATATGACATGCTTGGCTTGTTTCTTTCTAGTTTGTGTTTGATTTTACATGAACTTATCATTAATAGATAGATATGTTTTCAAGCTAATATCAATAGAGTAGGAAGTGGTCGTACTTTGTTTGTCTACAGGACTCGGAGAGGAGCGAGTGTTCGGAGTTCGATTCAGAGTGTGTAGGGACAAACATCATTTAAAAGGTACCTATATCATCCTTCCCTCTCATGTATTAGTTTGTGTAGATATGAAAGGAAGGCAGTGTCCACGTTAAGCACTTTCTTTCTTAGAGTTAGGGTCTAGCTCTTTGAGGCAATCTACCTGTCCGCGGGGAGATTTTCCTACAACAGAAACTGACGACTCCACTGGGGAACAGATAAAACTTTTAGTTTTGATATTCCTCATAGAACTTGTCTTACACTTTGATTGTTTTCAGACCTTGTTCACCCCATTTATCTGATTGCACTTGCTGATGGACTCTTTACTCCATCACACTCAGCTTGTTTGTCAAAATTTGATTGAATTTTTTGTTTTTTTGGACATTTTTTTGAGTTTTTTGGAACCAACGCTCCATTTAATTGTTAAAAGGGTCCTAGCGCTCCCTTAGAGTGTTGGAAATAGCTTTATAACACCCTAGTGTCCCTTACACCAGAGCACTAGCCCCTGTTTTCACAAAATCCCTTCAAAAAATTGCATTTTTTAGGTTAAAAACCCTGTTTTTTGACTTGCTGAGTTGTTTTGTGATTCAATCATTCTTCCTTTGACCTTTGATATGCTTCATCTTGAGAAGTAAACGTCTTTTTTTATTATATTTTATGCCCTTCTTTCTTATTTTTGAGGTTTTGCTATTGAGAGCTTGAAATGAATCTCTTGCTTTCTTCTCTTCTATCCGACTGAGCAGGAACTCTAGTGAAGGACATTTGAAGTCTGTAATTCTTCTCATTTGGTTCTTTGAGGTCATCTGATCCAATCTCTTTCTCCTTCCTTTTGCATTTTTGATTTTCTTTCTCTTGTTTGATTGCAAAAGGGTGTGTTGTTTGTGCGAAATCTGCGTTTTATTGCCCGAATCTCCTTGATCTAAAAGGGTAGTTGGCATGGCAAGTTTTGCATTGAAGTGATCATCATTTGCATGAAAATGAAAAAAGCACATCTTAATGATTAGTTTGCATATTAGTTTGCATTTCTGAAATGTTGTAGCATCATATTGGATTTGATTGAGAACAAAATTGATTGAGGGCATTCCTTATCAAGTGTTTGATAGTGAAAATGACTCTTCCTCTTTCCCTTAAATAGGTATTCAATGAAAAGAAACGATTGCTTATCATATTTCATGTATATTTTTGGGAATTGACTCATCATTCCATCAGTTTCACTTTTGTACACCCTCTGAGTAAACAACAGCCATTAAAATCAATGCTTAACTAAAATTTATCAAACTTTTTACATCTTTGTTAGCAAACCTACATTAGTTTAAGGTGTAGGGCTTTGGAATAGGTTGAAAGGATAAATTTCCAAAGCTATCAAACAAACTTAGTATCTTGCGGTAGGGAGAGTGAAATCCAATTGCCGTATTAGTCTACCTGGGATCCCCCTCTCACACAGGGGTTACGCACGAGGTTGCATTCGGCTGAGTTACAGAAATTATCCCTTCGTGGTTTAACTAATTGTGGTGGTCAGATCGTATTATGGGGATCACTTCAAGGTAAATCCACAATTACTGCGTACGTTCGGATTGAACTGTCGATTGTTCCCGCCCAGGGGCTGAATATGAGTTGGTGAACTTAGTAGCCACAATATTTAGGGTCTCACACAAGGTGATGGTGAAGGGAAGTCTTACTGTACCTGGAACAGATGTTGTTCAAACTCACTCAGGCTCCTTCGAGGGTAAATCCACAATTACTGCATGGAAGCTTGCACCAAGGCGTAAGTCCATTAAGCAGGTCTCCAACCTAACTGATCCACCCGCTCTATCCCCGCCCCTTCCTATTTTGATCTCACGAAGTTGGATTTCATCACCAACTAGTGGTTTCAACATAGGAAGGTTTGTTTGATTGATTTCTTCTTAGATTCATAGCGTGTGTTTTTTGTTTTACTTAGTGGACCTTAGGTCGAGTCAGTGTTAATGGCATCGAATCCTGGGAGTACCAATGGAGGAACCCCTTCTCCTGGGGAACCTTATACCTTTCCTTCATTTGGAAACTTTGGTCCTCCATATGTTGCCACACTGAGTCTTCCACGACTCACTATTCGATTACCAGTTTGGTTGTTCCGCACTCCAGTGATCCCGAATCCTCTCAATGTTTCAGCTGCACCTAATACTTTAGATGTCAATACACCACCCACACATCAACCTCATGTCGAATTTTCACCTTCTTCGTCCATTAAGTATCCTTCCATTTCTCCTTCTTCACCTAGTGAAAGATCTAAAGCAAGTAGCCAGGTTGATCAGAAGAAGAAGAAATGGAAAGAGAAGAAGAAGAAGAACCCGAAAAAGACAAAGGCCCCAACAACATCATATGTTGCCTCTAAGAAACCAATTATTGTTAATACTATTGGAAGTGTTGATGAGGTCAACAAGATTAAAATGAAGAATCCAAAACCCAAATTCCCTTGCAGCCTTTGTAAGGGTGACCACTTTCTGAGAGATTTCCCTGGTCTTACCCAGGTCTTAGAAATGTGTTCCTCCACGTCATCAGCCTCTGTCAGTCACGTCGATGATACCCCATCAACTAGTGATGTTTAGGTTGGTAAAAAGAAAAAAACTGTCAAGTTCCCTTGCATGTTATGTAAAGGTAATCATTACTCTCACCTTTGTCCTCACATGGATGAGGCTTCTTATCTTTTGGAAAAACTTCAACTTCCAAAAGGTTATCGTAATCTTTCCTCCAACCCATCATTTGCTGATGGACTAGTCAATATGGTTCCATCCCCGGTCACTCCGGTTGATCAGGTGGTCAATCTAGTTTCCTCCTCGATTGAATCACAAACCCAAGTAGCTAATCCAGTTCCATCATCGATCAGCCCCACTCTTCATCACAAGAGTGACATGAAAGTGGTTGATCTATTTTCATCCTCGGTCGATCTCGCTCTCCCGTTAGAGAGTGACACCAAAGCGTTCGATCCATTTCCATCGGTTGATCCCATTCCTCCATTGAGGAATGTCAAAGTGATTGATCCAGTCCCTTCCTCGGTCAATCCCACTCTTCCTATGAAGAGTGATAAAGTGGTCTATCCATGTCCACCATTGGTTGATCTGATCCAATCATCGGTCGATCCTACTCCCATTCTAGAGAGTAAACCCGATACTTCCCATGTTTTTCTTCTTAATACATACTCTACCGTGCCCGGGGGCATCCCTCTTTCTCCTGTGAAACCCCCTCCAAGTACTGAAGCCATCCTTTTTTATTGGGGTGCGCTAACTGGACCTCGTCTTCCCTCTCACATTCCTTTGCAGTTTACAGTACAGATTCGTGGTTGGGACATTCCTCAAACACTGATAGATGAAGGTGCGTCTGTTAGTATTTTGTCTTCTGTTGCTTGGTATGATTTGGTTTGTCCACAGCTCGCACTGGTTACACAGAATCTGTTATCTTTTAACATAATAACTAGTCAACCTTTAAGGATCCTTCCTCAATTTCATGTATCTTTGGGAGGGAAAAATGTCTTTATCGATGTCCTGGTAGTCTGAGACCCCTTGTATTTCTCTTTACTCCTTGGGTGGGATTATGTCTATGCTCTGAAATCTCTTGTATCCACCCTTTTTCATGTGATATATTTCCCTCACGATGGAAGAATTGTGACTTTTGATAAACTTTAATTCATCGGCCCCGACTGGGTTACCTCCCTAAGTGGTTCTTATATGCAGACAGTATCACCCCTGCCGCATGTCAATTATGTGGCATTGTCTCCCATGACCTCAACTTCCGATGATTTGGATCCGGTAGTTGACATGGTGATCTCTTTGGTAGGATTATTGGAGCTTGATCTCCTTACTCATGTCATGACCCTCGACATGTGTTCCTTCTCGAGTGATTATCTTCCATCCAATGAAGATCTCCTAGAATCCATGACTGATTTTTGTCCCTTGACATGGTACCCTTCCAGAGCATTATCCTCTTGGAAGCCATGATCAAGAAGCAACCACAAGCATAGTTTTTCTTCTCTATGGAAAGCTCGTTAAAAAATGAAGCAGAGGTCACTAGCATAGTTTCCCTTCTCTGTGGAAAGCTCGTTAAAAAAAGAAATAGAGGTCTTGAGCATAGTTTTATTCTATGTAGCAAGCTCGTTAAAAAATGAAACAACAATCTGGGGATCGAAACTGGAACCTTGAGCATAGTTCTTTTCCTGTTTCAAGCTCGTTAAAAAATGAAACAATCATCTCTCCCTTCAAGTTGAGTCTTTCGCCAGATCTTGTAGATTTCGAGTCGAGTCTTTCATTAGGTCCCATTTTTGAACCTTCATTTCATCCACCTGTATCCTTTTTCTCCATCTAGCATAGAAATTGGTGACTACCTCAAAGTCGGTGAATGAATTGAAGCTTCAGGGGGCATGTCTCCATCCTTTGATGATCATTTTGGAGTCAAGACACTAGCTTTCAAGCTGAGGGCATACCAAGGTTAGTATTTTTATTTCTCATGCTCGTAAATTCATGAGAATGCAACTGGCTAAAATTTTATCTCTTTTTTGGACCCATACGGATACACAAACACACGAAAAAGGAACCCCCCTGGAGTCATCTTTAAACCCTTTTCAAACTCTCTAAATATGAAAAGATTGTCGAGTGACCTTGATTCCTTTCACACTTGTTAAAAGGTCAGAAAGGGCGTCTTTTGGGTGATAGTTTATCTCTTTTTCGGTATCGTTAGACTACTGTACGAAGAAGGAACTGAGAGAGTTGTCTTTTAAGTGTTTTTCCAAACTCTATAATCTTGAAAAACCTTCTAGTTTTCTATCTTTGGACTCGTTAAAACAAACATCGACAGGCCGATATGGGACCGAACCCTTACTTCTTCTGATTCGTTAAACAAAGGAAGATCAACTTACCGAAGGTGAGTTATATAAAGCATGTGTTATCCTCCTCGGTCTCACTAAATCAAAAAGAGGTACTTGTCTATCTGGATGGGGGAACAAATTGAAAGGAGCAAGCCAAGTAGTCTCTTGAGAATATTATCCAGCAATTCTTAGAGTCACCCTTGAACATGGCAGTTTGTCATTTGCACGCATCAAAATCCACCGAACCTCTGCACTGAGCCAATCCTTTGAGTTCCTTTCGCTCCTTTGGATCACCCGGCGCAAGTCACAGTATCCATTGCATAGTTTTGGTCCATGTCATGTTTCACTTTTGTGCCTCAGTGTTCAAGGGAAGTATCCTCCTCGAGAGTTAGCCATCCCAAATATCTTTCCTCAAAACCCATGTCAATCCATGTTATTTTGATCTACCAATCACATCTCTATGTATGTTTCATGTCTTTGATGGGGGATACATCAAGGCCCTCCCTCAATGAGTCTATTCCTATCGACTTCAACACATTATCCAGGAATTAGGCTTAGAAACCAATTAGTACTTTGGGACCTGCATGCCTCAATGGCAGGCCTCCTCACATTCGACAGTAGGTTTACATCATTGACCTCTAATCGTATGATTCCACGGATGTTCGACTCCAACTCATCCATTCACATTCGTTGTAATGTACTAGGGTACCTTTGGAATCATTGACATTAATGGTGATCTCCCTCGTGCTTGTTAACGGTTTACATCATTGATCGGTAATCAAGTGGTTTCCACCATGTTCAACATCAGGACATATATTCACATGGTTAGATTTGTACCATATTGGGATTGGTAAGAAGACCCTAGGTTGAGTGATCACTTTGATATATACTTTTCCCAGGTTGCGAAGGAGTTTCTATTGGACAAATAACACATATACTGTTACATAGATCCACTTTGTATTGGTTGTGGCTATGTATTGTCATATCGTAGATCCACTGTGTATTATTCATGGCTATGATCAGTTCATGTCATCAGAGTATAGATCCACAGTGTATTTTCAGTGTCTATACCTTTTTGTCAATACAATTATGGATCTGCAGTGTATTTTATGGTGGCCATATCTTGCAAGTCTTGATCACCCAAGCATAGGTATGCCTGCCTTGGGTTTTGAAATATGTCATGATATTTGTTGGATGTTTGTGTGCAGCTTCCATCAGGTTCTCTGAGTCTATACCCTTATTTGAAAGTCTACAAATAATTTTAGTTATTAGTTCATGTCTTCTAACTTCATACTTTGTGGGGAAATCTGTTACACATCGAAATTACTCACTTTGATAGTGTCGCAAGTGTCGTCATTACAAAGGTCACAAGTGTTGCATGTTTCTCACAAGTGTCGGAAGTGTCATGGAAGCATACTGCCATGATGCCTATGTCATGCCTATAATGACATGAGAAGGACACTTGAAACACCTCAAACATTTGATTTGGAATAGGAGAAGTGAGTTAGAAGGATTGCAAACCTTTTGCCATCTAAAAGCACCTCAAAAACTGAGTTTTGGAGGAGAGCGCTCCCCTATAGCTCTTCTGGGAGTGTCGACGCTCCCCCTTACACTGTTTGGGAGCGTTATAAACCCCCCCTGGCCCTTTTGAGGGAGTGCTATATATTTTGAGAGCGTTGGCGCCCCCCTAAAGCCTACTAGGGAGCGCTACAGCGCTCTGATGGTCATTTTGAGGGAGCGCTACCTATTGTGGGAAGTTGCTAAGCTGTTGAGATGAATGGGGGAAGCATGTTTTCATTCTTGGAAGGCAGTTGGATTGGAATCCCTAGTACAACCATGATATTAGGGTAGATCCTCAACTGAAGGAGGAAAATCCTCAACTTCCCCAAGGATATCTGAAGTGGTTAAAGCCTCTCCAAGGCTATATAAGAAAGCTTTCTAATGGTGAAAGAGGATTGGAAATGGAGAATTACACCAAACTTATAATCTCATAAGTGGTGATTGAAGGGGGGAATAATTGCTAGCATGAAACCTATGATCTCATAGGAAACACGTAGTCAATCAAAGGAGAGTGATCAGTGAAGCTGCTATTATCCAGGTTGTGGATATTTCGAGCAAGGTTTAGACGAAGGTGACTTGACGAAGCTGTCACATTCACATCTACGATTGTAAGTATTGTTGTCATTATTCTCATTAATATGACACGCTCGGCCTATTTCTTTCTAGTTTGTGTATGATTTTACATGAACTTATCGTTAATAGATAGATTTGTTTTCAAGCTAATATCAATAGAGTAGGAAGTGGTCATACTTTGTTTGTCTATAGGACTTAGTGGGAAGCGAGAGTTCAGAGTTCGATTCAGAGCATGCAGGGACAAACATCATTTAAAAGGTACTTCTATCATCCTTCCCTCTCTTGTATTAGTTTGTGTATATCTGAAAGGAAGTCAGTCTCCACATTAAGCACTTTCTTTCTTAGAGTTAGGTTCTAGCTCTTTGAGGCAATCTACATGTCCGCAGGGAGATTTTCCTACAACAATGTCTATGATACCACATCAGCTAGTGATGTTAAGGTTGGTAAGAAGAAGAAAAATGTCAAGTTCCCTTGCATGTTATGTAAAGGTAATCATTACTCTCACCTTTTTCCTCGCATGGACGAGGCTTCTTCTCTTTTGGAAAAACTTCAACTTTCAAAAGGTTATCGTAAGGTTTCCTTCGACCCATCATTGGTTGATGGAATGGACAATCTGGATCCATCCCCAGTCAGTCTGGTTGATCAGGTGGTCAATTTAGTTTCCTCCTCGATTGAACCATGAACCAAAGTAGCTGATCCAGTTCCATCATCGATCAGACCCGCTCTTCATCAAAAAAGTGACACCAAAGTGGTCGATCTGTTTTCATCCTCAGTCGATCCCACTCTCCCGTTAGAGAGTGACAGCAAAGAAGTCAATCTGTTTCCACCCATCGACCCCATTCTTCCCTTGGAGAATAAAACTCAAGTGGTCGATATAGTTTCACCATCGATCGATCCCATTCCTCCATTGAGGAATGTCAAAGTGACTGATCAAGTCCTTTCCTTGGTCAGTCCCACTCTTCCTCTAAAGAGTGCTAAAGTGGTCTATCCAAGTCCACCATTGGTTGATCTGATCCAATCATTGGTCGATCCTAATCTCCTTCTAGAGAGTAAACCCTATACTTCCCATGTTTTTCTTGTTAATACAGACTCTACCGTGTTGAGGGACATTCCTCCTTCTCCTGCGAAACCCCCTCCAAGTAATGAGGCCATCCTTTTTTATTGGGGTGTGCTAACTAGACCTCGTCTTCCCTCCCACATTCCTTTCTAGATTACAATACAGGTTCGTGGTCGAGATGTTCCTCAAACGCTAATAGATGAAGGTGTGTCTGTTAGTATTTTGTATTCTATTGCTTGGTATGATTTGGGTTGTCCATAGCTTGCACCGGTTACACAGAATCTGTTAGCTTTTAGCAGAACAACTAGTCAACCTTTAGGGATCCTTCCTCAGTTTCCTGTAACTTTGGGAGGGAAAACTGTCTTTATCAATGTCATGGTAGTCCGAGACCCCTTGGATTTAGCTTTACCTCTTGGGAAGGATTATGTATATGCTATGAAAGCTCTTGTATCCAATATTTTTCATGTGATATCTTTCCCTCATGATGGAAGAATTGTGACTATTGATAAAATTTCATTCATCAGCCTCGACTGGGTTACCTCCCTAACTGGTTCCTATATGCAGACAATATTGCCCCCGCCGCATGTCAATTATGTGGCGTTGTCCCCCATGACCTCAACTTTTGATTATTTGGATCCGGTAGTTGACATGGTGATCTCTTCGGTAGGGTTATTGGATCCTGATCTCCTTACCCCTGTCATGACCCTCAACATGTGTTCCTTCTCGAGTGATTATCTTCCATCCAGTGAAGATCTATTGGAGGCCATGACCACGTTTTATCCATTGACATGGTACCCTTCAAGAGAATTGTCCTCTTGGAAGCCATGATCCAGATGAAACCACGAGCATAGTTTCTCTTCTCTATGGCAAGCTCGTTAAAAAATGAAACAGAGGTCACGAGCATAGTTTCTCTTCTCTGTGGTAGTCTCGTTAAAAAATGAAATAAGGGCCACGAGCATAGTTTCTTTTCTCTGTGGAAAGCTCGTTAAAAGATGAAATAGAGGCCTTGAGAATAGTTTTCTTCTCTGTAGCAAGCTCGTTAAAAAATGAAACAACAATCTGAGGATCAAACCTAGAACCTTGAGCATAGTTCTTTTCCTGTGTCAAGCTCGTTAAAAAATGAAACAATCACCTCTCCCTTCAAGTTGAGTCTTTTTCCAGATCTCTTAGATGTCGAGTCGAGTCTTTCGTTAGGTCTCATTTTTGAACCTTCATTTCATCCACCTGTATCCTTTTTCTCCATATAGCATAGAAATTGGTGACAACCTCAAAGTCGGTGAATGAATTGAAGCTTGGGGGGCATGTCTCCAGCCTTTGATGATCATTCTGGATTCAAGTCACTAGCTTTCAAGATGGGGGAAGAGTACCGAGCTTAGTCTTTCTTATTTCTCGTGCTCATAACTACATGAGAATGCATCCGGGTGGAATTTTATCTCTTTTTCAGACCTGTATGGATACACGAAAAAGGAACCCCCTAGAGTCATATTTAAACTCTTTTCAGACTCTGTAAATATGAAAATATTGTCGAGTGATCTTGCTTCCTTTCACGCTCGTTAAAAGGTTTGAAAGGGCATATTTCGAGCGATAGTTTATCTCTTTTTCGGTCTCGTTAGACTACTGTATGAAAAAATAACTGAGAGAGTTCTCTTTTAAGTGTTTTTCCAAATTCTATAATCCTGAAAAACCTTCAATTTTTTTTGTCTTTGGACTCATTAAAGCACACATCGACAAGCCCATAGGAGATCGAACCCTTACTTCTTCTGGTTCATTAAACAAAGGAAGAGGAACTTGCCGAAGGTAAGTTATATCGAGCATGTGTTATCCTTCTCAAGCTCATTAAATTCAAAAAGAGGTACTCATCTCTCTGGATGGGGGGGAAATTGAAAGAAGCAAGTCAAGTAGTCTCTTGAGAACATTACCAAGTAATTCTTAGAGTCTCCCTTGAACACAACACTTTGTCTTTTGCATGCATCATAATCCACCAAACCTTTGCACTGAGCCAATCCTTTGAGTTTATTTCACTCCTTTGAGTCACTTGACGTAAGTCACAACATCCACTGCATCATCAAGTTTTGGTCCATGCCATGTTTCTACTATTATACCTTATTGTTCAAGGGAAGTATCCTCCTCGAGAGTCAGCCATCACAAATATCTTCTCTCAATACCCATTTCATTCCATTTTCATTTGATATACCAAGTACATCTCTGTGTCCGTTTCATTTCGTTGATGGGGGATACATCAAGGCCCTCCTTCGACGAGTTTATTCCTATCGACTTCAACACATTATTCAAGAATTAGGCTTAGAAACCAGTTAGTACTTTGGGACTTGCATGCCTCAATGGCAGGCCTATTCACATTTGACAGTAGGTTTACATCATTGACCTCTGATCGGATGATTCCATGGATGTTCGACTCTAGCTCATCCATTCACATTCATTGGAATGTACTAGAGTACCTTGGGAATCATTGACACTAATGGTGATCTCCCTCGCGCTTGTTAACGGTTTACATCATTGACCGGTAATCAAGTGGTTTCTTCCATGTTTGACATCAAGACATCTATTCACATGGTTAGATTCATACTACATTGGGATCAGTAAGAAGACCCTGGGTTGATTGATCACTTTGATATGTACTTTTCCAAGGTTGTGATGGAGTTTCTTTTGAACAATGACACATATACTGTTACATAGATCCACTTTGTATTGGTCGTGGCTATGTCTTGTCAAATCATATATCCACTGTGTATTCTTCATGGCTACGATCAGTTCAGGTCATCAGTGTATAGATCCACACTGTATTTTCAGTGGCTATACCCTTTTATCAATCCAATTATGGATCCGTAGTGTATTTTATGGTGGCCATATCTTGCAAGTCTTGATCACCCAAGCATAGGTATGCCTACCTTGGGTTTTGAAATATGTCATGATATTTGTTGGATGTTTGTGTGCAGCTTCCTTCAGGTTCTCTGCATCTATACCCTTTCTTGAAAGTCTACAAAGCATTTCATTTATCAGTTCCTGTCTTCTAACTTCATACTTTGGGGGGAAATCTGTTACACATAAAAAATACTCACTTTGATAGTGTCACAAGTGTCGTCATTACAAAGGTCGCAAGTGTCTCATTTTGCTCACAAGTGTCACAAGTTTTAGGGAACCATACTGCCATGATGCCTATGTCGTTCCTATAACGACATAGAGTGACACTTGAAACACCTCAAACATTTGATTTGGAAGAGGAGAAATGAGTCAGCAGGCTTACAAACATTTTTCCATCTGAAAGCACCTCAAAAACTAATCTTTTGAAGGAGAGCTCTCCCCTATACCTCTTATGGGATCACCGACGCTCCCCCTTACACTGTCTGGGAGTGTTATAAAGATCCTCTGGCCCTTTTGAGGGAGCACTCTAGATTTTGAAAGCGTTGGCACCCCCCTAAAGCCTACTAGGGAGCACTACAATGTTATGATGGTCCTTTTGAGGAAGCACTACCTATTATGGGAAGTAGTTAAGTTGTTGAGATGAATGGGGGAAGGATCTTTTCATTCTTGGAAGGCAGTTGGATTCGAATCACTAGTCCAACCATGATCTTAGGGAATATCCTCAACTGAAGGAGGAAAATCATCAACTTCCCCAAGGATATATGAAGTGGTTAAAGCCTCTCCAAGGCTATATAAGCAAGATTTCTAATGGTGAAAGAGGACTAGAAAAGGAGAATCACACCAAACTTATGATCTCATAAGTGGTGCTGGAACGGGGAAGAATTGCTAGCATGAAACCTATGATCTCATAGGAAACACATAGTCAGCTGAAGGAGAGTGATCAGTGAATCTGTTATCATCCAGGTCATGGATCTTTCGAGCAAGGGTTAGACAAAGGGGACCTGACGAAGCTGTCACATTCACATCTACAATTGTAAGTATCGATGTTGTTATTCTCATTAATATGACAAGCTTGGCCTGTTTCTTTCTAGTTTGTGTATGATCTTACATGAACTTTTTGTTGATAGATAGATCTGTTTTCAAGCTAATATCAATAGATTAGTAAGTGGTCGTACTTTTTTTGTCTACAGGAATCATCGAGGAGCAAGAGCTTGGAGCTCGACTCGGAGCGTGTAGGGACAAACGTCGATAAAGAGGTACTTCTATTCTGCTTCTTTCTGATGTATTAGTTTGTATAGATTTGAAAGGAAGTCAGTGTCCACGCTAAGAAATTTTTGTCTTAGAGTTTAGGGTCTATCTCTTTGAGGCAATCTACCTGTCTGCAGGGACATTTTCCTACAACACCTGTTGGGTTTGGCCGATCCGCCAAATCCTTTTCTATATATATTTTTGGAAAATCCGCTCTCGGGTTGTCATTGGGAATTTTTCCACCACCATGTGGCAACCAACCATTGGGCCACATCAACCACTATACAATCATCCTTCCATGTCAGTGTATGGTCTAACAAATCATTTTCCAATTCAGCATGCCACGTCAGTGTACAGACTACCACGTGGTGCAATTTTATTGGTCCACGAAAGGACCCAGAAATCATAAATATGAGTGACATGTGGAAGCCTCTATCACTACCATGTTACCATGTTGATGTCATGCTGATGTCAACATGACAAGTGTCACCTCTTGTGCATTCCACATATGTTTTACAGATGTTGATGTCATCTGTACTGATGCTGATGTCAACAGTACAAATGCTGACTCATCCCCCTACTGACTAGGTTAGGTTGACCAAAATTTGGCTGTGAATATATTTCGATACCTAATGTCATTTGATCTATTGGAAATCTTGTGACGCGCTCTTCGTGATGATGTCATTTTCACTGATTTTTTAGAAATTTTAATTTTTCCCCTTTCTATGTCTGTTGAGGCCATTCTGATCTTCATGAGTTGTCCTTAGTCTTCTCTAGATCCCTTTTGGATCACGACTTCCCACTAAGATCTTTTTGGACCACCAAAAGATTTCAAAATTTAACATATAAGTGAGGGAAAATTTCCCTCACCTTGTCCTTCTCAATCCACTTTTCCTTGCTTGGAAGTGCGCTCTTTAAGCCTACTCAAAGATAATCAACATCGCCCCTATGTGAAGTCCTTGTCCTTCTGTCTAGGTTGATATCTTCCTTTAGCTCATCCAAGTAATCAGGAGAAAACTCAACAACTGAAGGTATTGAAACTTCCTCATCCTGATCCATGATCATGGGAGAATCAAAACGTTTCAAGTTCACTACATTTACAACTGAGTAAATATGCATATAAGGTGGAATATCTAGAGGAAAAGCATTGTCACCACGTTTCTCCAAAATAGTGAAGGGTTCATAATGAATGTGATTGAGTTTCTTTCCTTCACCCTTCAATCTCTTATTGTTTTTGTGAAGCCATACCTGGTCTCCATCGTGGAAATGATGATCAACCCTTTGTTTGTCATGCCAAGCTTTATACTGTGCTTGAATTTTCTCCAACTGTTTCTTGACTTCCCGATGCACCTGTTGGATCCTCTGGATGAACTTGCGGGCTCTATCTTCATTTATTCCTTCATTTGAATAGACATCTCTCCCATACATCGATTCCAAAGGAACTTTAGGTAGATACCCAAAACATGTCTCAAAAGGAGAATAGTGAGTGGAGAAATGTAATGCACGGTTGTAAGCATGTTGTACATAGGGTATTTTTTCATCCCATAACTTGGGATGCTTGTTTTAGTAGCCTTGAATAAAAAGTACCATTGTTTAGTTTACAAACTTTGTCTGGCCGTCGGTCTATGGATGGAAAGCAATGCTCTTCTTCAATTTGGTGTCCATCATTCTCCACAAGCTTGTCCAAAACTTCCCAAGGAATCGAGTATCTGACAAAGTGAACCCAAACATACTGAAAGAAGAGATTAGCATCCTACTCAATATTGATCTACCTTTTACATGGCATTAAGATACACATATTGTTGAACCTATCCACTACGACATACAAATAGTCATGATCCCCTTTTAAAATTGATAAGCCCCCTACAAAATTCATGGAGATACTTTCCCATGGATGGGATGGAATAGGTAGTGGTGAGTATAGCCCTTGTTTTCTATTAGTGGGATTACAAGTAGAACACATCACACACCCCTTTACATATTTAGTTAAAATTTCTTTCATTTGAGTCCAATAACAAAACCTCTATAAACGAGCCATAGTTTTTCCTACCCCAAAATGCCCAGAGATAAGAGAAGTGTGAGATTGTCATATTACATGGACTCATTCACTTGTAGGAAAATATTTATAGTGGTAATAGATAGACTTACATCAATACTTCACCCATGGCATATCCTCTGGCATTTGTCTCGATCTCAAAGGGTTGTTGAATATTTGAAAGTGCTAATATTGGTGTGCTACTGATATTTTCCTTCAAAGTGTCAAAATATTTTTGTTTCTTTCCTCCCCACTGAAAATTGTTTTTCACACTCATTAAGGCATGCAAAGGAGTTTCTATCAAGGAGAAGTTTGAAATGAACCTCCTCCAATATTGGACTACACCTAAGAATCTTTGTATCTCGGTTACACTTTTGGGCTCAAGCCAATTTACAATTACATCAATATAGGAAGGATCAATTTTTAATTGTCCTCCTCCTATAATATGACCTAAGTACACAAGTGCAGTCCTTCCAAATTCACATTTAGAAAATTTTACATACAAATTCTCCCTTTGCAAAGTATCCAATACTTTATTTACATGCTTCACATGTTCATCCCAAGTCCCACTAAAAATAAGAATGTTATCTAAATATAGAATGAAAAAATCATCTAGGAAAGGCCTGAATACATCATTCATCACACACGTGAAAGTTGTTGGAGCATTACAGATCCCAAACGACATAACTAACCACTCAAACAATCCTTGATTGGTTTTAAAGGCAATCATCCATGCATCATGTTATGCAACCCTAATCTGATGGTATCCATTGTGCAAATACAACTTAGTGAAATAAACAACATTATTTAAATCATCAAGTAAATCATATATACGAGGAAGAGGGTATCGATTTTTCACCATGATTTTATTTAAGGCCTGGTAATTGACACACATTCCCCATGTGCCTTCATTCTTTGGCACCATCATTATTGGAGAACCAAAAGGAGATGAATTGGGCCTAATGACCCCTTGATCCAATAAGCCTTGTGCATGTTTCTTGATCTCTGTCATATCTACAACTAAATTTCTTCCTTTATCAAATAACCAGAAACTTTCTTGTCTTGCGGTGTACAACACCAAAATTATTTTAGTGTGATACATCACACTACAATAATTATCTTCTTCTTGAGGTACACAAACTTCCTCCTTGTCACATTGCAAGTAAGTTATGTCCTTGGGATACAAATTGTATCACACTGAAAGTTTACTCATGCGATACATATTGTATCGCACTAAAATTTTATTTATGCGATGATATTTAGAAAAGGACAACTCTTTTCATAAAAATTTCGAAGTGTTTTCCAATGGAATTTTAAGGATTTATGCCATTGTTTTAACTCACAATCAACAACATATGTTTTGGAAATATAACAAATTCCATGCATTATTCATTTATCGAGGATTTTGTTTCAAATCCTTGTCCTACTCCATCACAATTCTTCTTAGGAAAAACTAGAGGGGGTCTTCCTATCATATCCATTCTCGATGAAACCTTTTGAGAAGCTATTTAAGGAGTTTTCAAGAGAAATTTCTACAACCCAATGCCGAAGCCATGCAAGCATGAATCTATTTTAAAAGGTGATAAACTACTACATATTTATGAAGTATTATTCTCCAAAGGAATTCCACAACCAATATTGCATTTTGCAAGTCAAAACCAATCTCTTTAACTCTTTCTCATGTGAATATATTAGATTCAAGTATTGCTAAGACAATGTTACTTGTTTACGTGATTTATGAGGATGTCTATAGCTCTAGACCCCTAAAAACATTCACATAGTCATACACATGACTTCATTCTTAGAAGGGATAAAGGCTAGAGTGACATGAGTTACATGCTACAATTGTACCCTCTACTTCCCAATGAAATCCTACAATGATAATTATCTGTTCACAAACATCATGTAACACTACTATTGTGGAAGGATTAATAATTCTCTTTACGGGAATACATTGACATTCATAAAATGAATGTTTCATCACCAGCAAACAACAATCTTGCATTAATTGTCCATGAACATTCAAACAATAGAACACATAGTTAAAGAATCCATCCCCAAACAAATGAAAAAAATAATCGTAAATAATTGCAATTAACTGTGGGGACTAAAATCATGGACATGGCATCGAGGATAAGACAATATCCATGTATCAACATTCTAGATTATCTAGATGAAATGAAATGTAAATGTTGGGTCTTGCAACTAAAAAGTTACACAAAGATAATAGCTTCAAAATAGTGACATCACCTTCCCAATCATAACCAAAATGCTTAGCAAAATCAGTAAATGGAAACATAATGTTAATATTTGATGACATAGATGATTAACAAGCTCACTCTAAAAATGGTTTTTTGGGACTCAAATTTCAACAATATTTTACAATTTTTTAAAATATGCCAATTATTTTGTAATTTAAATTGAGTCATTTACCATTGATGTATAATAATATGAAAGAAAATTAAATTAAAAAAGAAAAGAAAATATTTAATAAAATAAAAATAATTATTCCAAGTGCATTTTGAAAGGTGGCATTGTCATCAGCCAACGTGTACCAATGCGACAACATCCCATTTGAAAATGAGTACAAAAGATATTACTCGATGAGAAAGCCTCCTTAAGAGTGCCTAGAGTGGGAACTCTACAAATGGTTTTGTGAAGAAGATAAGTCCAAATAATTAATTGATGGCATGTTCATCCCTTAGAGTGAGTCACTCATACTTTATTCCATTTGGCAATGTGTTCCAATGGTACCATTGTGAGGCTAGAAGAAAATCGTAATTTAGAAGTTAGGGATGGAGGTTCCTACATTCGGGAAGGAAGAAGTGTGCATCATTTTGCGGAGTTGGTGAAGAAAAATGAAAGGAGAGTTGATCCATGTCCTTCTTTGTATTAGCTACATTTGGAGGAAGAAGCCTAAATCGTTTCGTGGAGTCGGTGAAGCTAAATTAGACAAGAGTTGAGAATTTAGGATTTGGAGGTTTGATTTTGATTTTGAGGTGGGTTCACACTTTTTCTTTATTGTGGAGTGTTTTGATTTTTATTTTCTTTGTTTTTTTTTGTAACATGTCCATGTTTTTCCTTTTGTCAAATTTTATTGTTTATTTCTTTTATTTTTGGGGTCAAGGGGTAGGGTAATTTGTGGATAAGGCATCTCTTTCTGTATGAGCAACCAAGGAGGTATGTACGGGTCGGTGGCCGAGGTGGGGGGAATCTTTGTTTTTTATTTAAATTTGTTTCCATGATTTCTTGTTTTGTTTTGATAATAATATGGGTTGATCCGTTTGTTTTGGATATAGGTAGGTGGAGGAGAATGAGGAGGATAATATTTCTACTCTAATATGGACATGGATTAACGAAGAATGTGATGGAGGTAAGTGATTTTTTCTACGCTGGTAATTGACAATTTTGTTGGTTCCAATAGGCTACAAGTATGGCTCATATTTTCCTTTTTCCCTTTTTGTTGTGTTGTTACAGAGTAATATAGTCATCTTCTCATTTTCCTTTTCGTTGTGTTGTTACAAAGCAATGTAGTCATCTTCTCCTTTGCAATGTAGTCATCTTCTCCTTTTCCTTTTCATTCTATTGTTACATAGTAATATAGTTATTTTCAAGTATTGTTATCTCCTTACTTGTGCTAGACTATATCCTAACTGAAGACCCATCACATCATTAAAGAAAAAACTGAAGACCCATCACATCATTAAAGAAAAATTCACGTGCCTCATGGTAAAATGAGACAAAACATAAAATTGTTAACATTACAGACCTGCTATTAAATAACACTTGAATCTTTACCATTTTCATGACTATCTTATAAGTTATAGCACCATTTCTTATTGGCAAACATAGCACAACATATGAAGTATTGCATATTAAACCAAAGTAAAATGAGCGTGTATAGTGAAAGCATAATATATCAAGTGCACCTGTCATTTCTAGATAGAATCAATATACCATGGTTGACATGGTTGATTGGTGAAAGTTGAATTATCATGAGATGGTTGACTCATGAAAGTTGAATCACCATCAAACTCACAGGGAATAAAGAGAGAATTTGCATCTAAATGGAATGATCAATTGATATCATGCAAGCTCAAACATACCCCTAGCTAATTGGATGGCACTGAGAGTATTACCCTTGAATGAGCAAGATAATTGTGGCATAATTACTGGTATTGATTATTTGGTGTTATGAAATATTTTTGAAGTTTTTAATTTTAAATTAATCTTATTTTTGTCTAAATATTTTTAAAATCAAACAAAATTTGTCAAATTAAAATTTATTATCTATTTAAAAAATTATTTTTATTTATTTTTTAATTCCATTTAATATACAATATATAAAAAATTACAAAATAATAATAAAATTATAAAAAATAATGTATATAAAAGAATAGAAAATATCTTAAAACCTTTATTCCTTTGTGAATAAGACAAAAGTAGTTTGAATAAAAAAGTTACAATATAACCTACGTTATTCCAGTGGACGCATCTAACTAAAAAATAATCGTTTGACAGGTGGTTGTCGACTGCAACTAGATATGTTTATGACCGTTGCTTGCTAACGATACCACAAACAGCTATGTCCCGTCTTAGAAAAGCATGATCCAAAAACGCAACCATGGGATTTGGAAGAGAAAAGCATGATCCAACCATGGGATTTGGAAGAGAAAAGCATGATCCAATTTGTTATCTACTCTTCATATACACGATGTTCAATAAATGTAGGACGCTATTTTCTCAAGTTAGAAAGTATGATTAAATTTTTAAAATAATTTTTGTTTTAAATTTACTTTAGAGTTAGTTAATTTTTTAAAATAATTTGATTGTTTTAAATTTTTAAAATTAATTTTGTTTTTAATATTTTTGAATTTAATTAATTTTTTCAATAATTTTGTTATTTATGTTTTTATATTAATTTGATTTTCAAAAATAATATTATTTAAATTATAATTTTTTTATCAAATATGTTAAATTTTAGAATAATTTTCTTATTTATATTATAATTTTTTTATAATAATTTTATTATTTATATTATAATTTTTTTAATAAAACATGTTAAATTTTATAATGATTTTATTCATTTTAAATGTTAAATTTAATATCTAAATTAAATTATACACTAAACATTTATATATTTTATGTTTTATTTCTAATTTTTACAGATTTAATCATATTTTTTATATTTTTAATATTTTAAAAATATTATGTATCTTACAAATTTTTATGAAGTATATTAAATTTTATAATGATTTTTGTTAATTCAAATGTTAAATTTAATATTTAAATTAAATTATGTTTGAGATATTTATATTTTTGAAAACTTCATTTATAATTATGATTAGTTATACTTTTATATTTTTGCAATCTTAAAAATATTATATATACTACAATTTTTTTTTTTGAAAGATCATAAATTTCATAATGATTTTGTTAATTTTAAATGTTAAATTTAATATTTAAATTGAATTATACGCTAAGCAATCAACTTAAATAAAGAAATCTTAAAAATATTATCTATATTAAA
Source organism: Picea engelmannii (assembly GCA_009831015.1). Taxonomy (NCBI): domain Eukaryota; kingdom Viridiplantae; phylum Streptophyta; class Pinopsida; order Pinales; family Pinaceae; genus Picea; species Picea engelmannii. Next base: position 134,898 of record ML778186.1, read on the forward strand.
GTTTTTCATGAAACATGATAAATTTTATAATGATTTTGTTAATTTTAAATGTTAAATTTAATATTTAATTGAATTATATACTAAACATGTAACCTCAATATTGTTGAAAAAATTCAAGTATAATAACCCCAATATTATTACAAAATTCAATTATAATTATAACATCAACCTCAATATTGTTGAAAAAACTAAATTATAATAACCTCAATATTATTGCCAAAACACAATTATAATTATACCAGATTTAATGACTCCTAGTTGACTTTATAAGGAAAGAAGGGGAACCTCAAAAAGAAGGTCATTAAATGAATCTTAAATTAAAATTTATTTATATTTATGTATTTTTTTTAAAATAAAACTTTACACTATCAACACCCTACAACTTTCTATTTACTTAAAAAATTAATACTCCAAATTAAATTTATTTTATTTTCATTTATATATATTGATATTTTGATTGTTCCATTTATTTTGAAAGTGAACCTTTAAACTAAGTCCTCATTTATATATTAATAAATTTTATTCATTTTCAAATCATTTATATATTAATAAATTTTATTTATTTCAAATATGATTATTTAAAAGTTAATTTTTATTTTAAAATTTGATAATCATATTAAATGATAAATTAATAATTTTAATTGTTAAAATAAAAACATATACTTAAAAACTTACTTTAAAAAACAATATTATGAAATAAAAAATTAATCAAAATCTTTCTAAAATGTTTCATAAATCAAAATCTCTCTAATTTTTATGGTAATAGAATTTAGAGTAGATAATAAACTGTAATATTTATAAGAATGCAACCCAAATTCCTTACATGGTTAATTCTTTTTTGCACAAATTCAAGAGATGGATCTCAAGCATCCATTGTTTTACTACACCCTCACTATCTTTTTTTTTTCTACTTTCTCCTATATTTCACTAATAAGAAATTCTGATTTTCACAAGGAAATATTTTTATCATTACTTAGCTGTAATATTGCAATGGTCGGTTTGGTCTGGTCTAGGTTGTACATTGCTTTCCTACTTCTTTTCTCGGTCGGTCTAGTCTCGATCTTGGTATGGCACCACCGTCTTCCTATTTCTATGTTGGTCTTAGTGTTCATGTGATTTTCTCTGCTATTGAGGCCATGGTTGATGCCCTCTGTGCTTTTATCTCCTATGGAGGCCATGTTATACAACCTGGTATGCGCTTTAAAAGAAAGTACACAGCCAAAGTTGTAACTGTAATTGGAAAATGAACCTGTAAAAGCACACATTCACACAACCAAAGATGTAACAACACACACTGTAAGAGCACACATTCACAAAATAAAATGAAATTGTAAGAAAATACAAAACCAAAGATGTAAGATCACACATTCCCAAAACGAGTAGGTTAATTTGGGAGTAATTTTCTATAGAGTTCATCTCTTGAGGCAAAAAAATGGGTCTGAATCCTGCCAAATTTTCAGGGGTAGTTTGAGTTTTGCATGAATCAAAGTTCCATGCATTTCAGATACATACCTCATAGGTTTTTCCCAATTTTAAATCAACTTAGATGCTTAGAAAATTGATCAAAGTCTGGATTGAATGAAAATTTAAAAACCGCCAAAAAACCTACCTCAAAAATAACTGAAGAAAGATTGCTCCCAAATTAACCCACTCCTTCACAAAATAAAATCATGTACTCTTTTGTTCAAGTCTCTTGCAGTTTACTTTATAAGGAAAGCGGGGGAGCCTCTTTAGAGGTTCATTAAATGGATCTTAAAGTAAAGTTTACCTTGTGGTCTAAGATTGACACGGGGGATTTTACACGTTGGTTTCTGTAATTAATTTAATGCAAGCTTCTTGGAAATTAGTGCAAGCCTTTGGTTCACCTACCTAAGTACACCCGATTATACCCTATTATAATTTTGGGTCAATTAATTTTGTGCGTCTCATGGGTGACCTTGGATGGTCCTTGAATAGTCCTGTCCCAAAAATTCCTGCGTAACAATTTGACAGCCATCAATAAAGGAGATAAATTGAGACACAATCCATATAGTATAAATTGCATTGAGCATACATGCAAACACATCTAAGGCCATGAAAAAAGCATACATACAAACACATCTAAAGCCACAAAAAATCATATAAAGCGTCAAATGGAGAATGTTTGAAATGCTTCATAATGCAATCTTTTTGTCGACAGAGATGCCTGCCGGCACCAACTTCTCCAATGTTGCCCTCTAAAATTTTCCATTGTCAACATTAACAGGGCATAGCAGAGATAGATAGGTTAAAGGTTGATTAATATCGTTGAATTTCAAATTGTTCTATCGAATTTCAAGCTGTTTGTTTTGCTTAAGCCAGGAAGAATGATTTCTTGATGAAGTAGTTGATTGATCGACCATGGTACTATTAGGCCTGGAACTAACACTTTCAAGTACGATCACTTCAATGGAAAAGTTTACAGAGAAGAATATAATGATGCACTTGGGTGTGTTCTACTAAGTGGTTTCAAAACCATGGTTGCTCACACATTGATTTACAGTAATAAAACCTGAGATTTCGTGGGTAGCCAATGAAAATCTTATACATAGCACCATTCGCCCTTGGGATTCAATGTTGTTCTCAACACTTTGTTGCATAAGAAGCCCATTACAGAAAGGATAAAAAACTTCATCCAATGAAGAATGAAGGGAGAAGTATATGCCTTCATCTTTTGACCATATCTTCATGCCAATAGAATAGTACAACAGTCCTAAGTCTATCATCCTGAATTTCTAAGATCAAGTGTGAGATAAATAAAATCATAATAAGAAAGAACAACAATAACCTTATAAAGCGCAACAAGAGAAGAATAATTGCATAGAGTAAGGCATGAACTAAGGGGAAAGGAATTAACCAGATCAACAACAATATTTACCCTACGTGGAGTGGGGAGCGATCATTATCATGTTCACTCTACCTTTTTTTGTTGTACTTGCTATATAAGAAGGAGAGAGCAACTTTAATTAACACATACAGATCGAGAAGAGCTCGCCTTGCACTTGATATAGTTGGAAATCTTTCTGCAATAATAATCACTTTTGATATATCGCTCACTATGGAGTGCAACTTTAAGATGTTGAACTTACAGGTAGGGACACACCAGTCTATTCCAAGGTTGTTGAGGAATAATAGAACGCATATTGAGACGCCTTAACACATGTTGAATAAAAATCTAATAAGTGCTTGTCCACTCGCCAGGTTTTCTTTTTGGACACATAGCAGTGTATCTAAATGACATAATTTGGCACAGTTTCTTTGAATAATTAATCTCTCTATGAAAAGAAGAAAGATTAACTAGAATATAAGAAACAAATTACATGAAAAGACATAATTTAGAAAAATGAAATCTTACAATCTCCTTGCTTGTGGAAAATATTTACATTAAAAGGACTCCTATTACATTTTGAAATCAAAAGCCCCTCCAAAAGCCCAAAAAGGCCTTCAAGTTCCTAACCCCCCATTTACATTCATTTGATGCTTCTTATATATCATTTGAGAGTTAGTTTGTCTCCACAATCTTAGCCTCCAAATCTTATCCAATCTCAATCTTTAAGGAATCAAATCTTCCATCTTCCAACCTACAAATCCAAACCATAAAATTAAAATATAATCTTATAAAATCAAATTAAATAAAGTCAAAATCTTTCCAAACCATAAGATCAAAATATAATCTTATAAAATCAAATTAAATAAATATAATCTTATAAAATCAAATTAGATAAAGTCAAAATCTAATCAACACACTAAAATCAGATTATAACAAGGTTGCATGGTAGCGCAGTCCTTGACAACGAGGTTAGAAAGCAAATTGTGGAAAATGGGATCGAATTGTAAATGAAATGAAGTGCTCGATGCAAAATGTATATCACGAAAATGTTGTGTGCAACATTTATATCATGAAATATGGGGCAAAAGTAAATGAGGGTTGGTAGGGAGAGCACCATCTATTTTTTGAAAGTATATAGCAAACCTAGTTTTTTTTAAAGTATATGACAAAGTAAAAAAATTGTTTACATTGCAAGAATAAATTTGGAAATTTAAATGAATTTTCCATATGGACTGGTGAAAGATAAAAATATAAGATGACAAAAAATTAATAGTAGATAAGAATTATAAAAAATTTAAATGCATTTGTGAACATGGGGTATAAGTAAATGTCAGTTTCATTGTTGAGCACCATTTATTTTGAAATATATAAAAAAAGAAAATTATGTAACATATAAAAGAGTAAAGGCATTTTCCATACAGAGTGGTGAAGGATAAGAATAAAAGTTTGTAACATATTAAAAATTAAATGCATTTCAATACAGAGTGGTGAAAGATAAGAATAGAGTCTATAACATATAAAAATTTAAATGCATTTTTATTTGAAATCTGTCAAAAAATAAAAGTTCGTTACATACTACGGGAAATTTTCAAATAAATAAAGAAATTAAAGTCTGTTACATATAAACTGGAATTTCAATGCATTTGTCATGTAGACTGGGATTGGGGCTCCGACAGACCATTAGATAAATATGTAAAAGAAACAGTACTGTGGAAAGAAGATAGAGTGCAATAGCTGCAAAATAAAATAAATGGAAAGGTATAAGTGTTTTCCTATTCATCTCTATTTAAGAAACTAGAATAACTGGGTTGATAAAAAAAGAAGCATGGGATGAGTAAAATGATAGTGAGGAAACATATGAGCCCTTTGGATATTTTCTTACGGTTTTCATTTCATTGATATCGTCGACGACTGGAGTTTCAAGGATGTCCTCGATGACTGCTAGAATGCTGGCAACTGCCTGTTACCTTTTATTTACGGCCTATTTCAATTAACTTTCAAGCCAATCTTCAATGTAGCCTCTCATTGGGGAAATGTTGATCTCATTATGAATTTTTATGTTGAAAAGATTGTTTTCTAATTCTCGGAAGTCAATAGAAAGATTAGAGAGAGGTTGATGAATTTCCTCATTCTGTATTGCATAGTTGACTAGCCAGTCGTGGACGTGAGCTTGATCGAATTGAAGGATGTTGTAAAACATTTGCAGAGACAAGGTCTTAAACATAGAACCCTATTTATCAAACCTTTGCCTTCTTAAGGGCAAGGAGTTTAAGTGGGGTCCTTGGAAGCGGTAGGTTTTTCCGGCTTAGTTTATATTTGACAGATTTGTGAATAATATATATTTCTTTGATATGTTTTCCTCACGTGACTGAACAATGAGATGCAGGTTCTTTACTTTTTCTTTCCAACATGCATTCAATTAGATGATGCAGTTTTTGGATGGAAAATCTTCTTCTCTTCTTTTTGTTTCTATCATATTGTTGACAATCTTGCCAAAAGGGATGACTGTTTTAAAAAAAAAAAATCTTCATATTTTAATTCGGCTTGCAAAATCTCGAGCAAGCTATGTGCCCTAATTCCAAGGGAAGTGATGGTTTGTTATATTTTCCATGCCTCGGTAACTAGTTCCACTCTTTTTTTGATATTGTTCTCCACAAATTCTTTACAGGATGCGATCAGGGTGGAGGATGCTTTTACATTGGGTGCATGGGTGCCAGGCATGGCTATTTCCAAAGAATCGACAAGAAATGGCATAGGAATGAAAGTGTCTTCCAATTCCTTGATTCTTTCCTTTAGTCTGGCATTATCTGTCTCAATGCCTCCAATGGAATCATGAAGTTCTTCTCCAGTCGCAGTGTGAAATTGACAGATTTGTGAGGGCCACATGTTGGCAACGTCAATCTCTGAACGAGATTTTTCGTTCTTATTTTCAACATTTTTTTTCTGAATTATCATTTTTTTATTTTGGCTATGAAAAACAACGCTCTGGAACATGAAGAATTCATCTTTGTCAAAATTTTCAGTAACGGATATGTCCATTGGATGGCTATGGTGGATGGTGTCTCCGGTCTGATCAAGGAAGAAAAACATGGTATCCAGATCAGTGTCAAGTTTCATGTTCTCACTTTGAATTTCCAACTCTTCCTCCTACCCCACATTTTTTTTTCTCTTATTCTCCACTGGAATCTTGTGAGAACTATCAATTTTATAGTGAGGAGGGTCGTTATCTCCTCCTTTGTTTGAAAAACTCTGGGTTTATTTGTTTACATGATGGCCCGTTGGATCGATTCTCCAAGATGTAGTACTTTTTAGACTGGTATTTGTGGATTGAACACTCTTGTCACTAGGACCTTTCCCATGTTGCGTGTACAATTTACTACATATTTTCACTGTATATACCTCATCAACATCAGAGGAAGGAACGTTGTCGCCACTGTCTCTATTTTTGGGCAGGTGTTTATTTACAAAACAATCGTTGAGGCCAAGTGTTTGTAAATTTTGTCTAAAAATATCATAGGGTTCGAATTATTTTATGTATTCATCATATCTCAGGTTCAAGATGCTATAATGTGCTGCAAAATCATCAATTTTTTTGACGTTTTTCAACATGAACTCCCCTATTTTCCAAGGCAAAGTAATGAACTATTTCTTTTTTCTTCCTTTGGAACAAATGAAACCAATAGTTGTATTGACGTGCTACTTCTGAAACAAACATTATGTCCGGAATGTGACATGGAAGGAGTGCAAGTTGTTCTCTGGAGCCAAAAATTCTTATGACAGTGTAATTATCCAAATGTTCGAGTGTCCCTTTCTTGTCCAAAAAACTAGCTACTTGTTCAGATATGTGAGGAACATCTTCTCCTAACAACAAAACTTTGAAAATAGAAAGGAAGCAATTAAAAACCTTATAAAAATAGTGGGAATCCTTATGATTCCACAAGTCTTGGTACCAAAATGTTACTAGGTGGAATTCGTAGTTGACATTATTGGAAAGAGATAGTTGTGGAAACTGACATGAATGTTCTATTTCAAAAACTAAATAGGATGAAATATAAAATTTCTTTTCCCTTTTGTAGCTTGTCAATTGGGAAGATATTTCATGGGAAATTAAACTGCCCCAATAAAAAATGGCTTGGTCATTGACTGTGAATTACAAATAATAAAGATCCATGTAGGAAATAGTAGCTGTGGATTCTTGTCCCGTTATTCTTGTAAACAACTAGGCAATTTTGTGAAACAGATTTCTAAATGAACTAACCTGCATGCTTGTAATATATTCAGGAACTACATTCAGGTTTTCCATAAAAAGGAGCAAGAGGTCCAATCTATTACTATGCGCTGCTAGGAATTGTTTGTAATCTTCTCCTTTGAACGTTAATGTTGGCTCCATCTTGCGTTTCATTCCAAGGATTTTGGGAAGGGTTGTGTCTCGTCGATCCGTCGGGCATAGGGACTGAGCCTTGCCTAGGGTTACATTGGCTATGTAAGAGTTTTCCCTCGGTTGACATCCCTGACGAGGGAACTAATCCGTGCCATGGATTCCAAAGTCCTTGTGAGGAAGGGATTCCTGAGTTTTCCACCTCTACAGGAATAGTTCCCTACATAGGATTTTGTTGTCCATAACCAGGGATACCCCCGACCAACAAGAATGCATTGTAAAGAAACGTGTCAAACAAAGAGAATGGTATCGAACCTGCCAATATGTCATAAGAGGGAAGTCCTTGACTACCTACTCCAAACGAACTATATTTTATGTTTGGCCCGGTGGAGTGCTAGTGAGAATTGTCGAGTGAAGAGGATAATGGAGGTATATGACCCCCTCCATAAGGGAAATAATTATAGAGAGTTGAAGTGCCCCCCATCGATCCTTGAAATGGAGTGTTGGAGCTTTGTTCCCCTAGACCTAAAGTTTGTAGAGTGGAGTAGGAAACGACATAGTTCATATCGAAGCCAGGCATCCCGTATGAGAATGGAGGACCAGTCGCACTCTGGTTGAAAGGATCGGTGATCACCATCATAGATGGAATCATACCATTTCCCGAGTTAGAAGCGGTCGAGACCAAAGTGGTCTGGATTGGCGACGGTTGGTTAGGAGGTGAAAAAGCCTCGTTAGTGACAGTCATAGAGGGAATATGAGGATTCCCTGAAGAAGTAGCACCATTTGTCTCCATCGTTTCTTGTGACACTACGTGACTCTCATAATTTTTAACATGTACGATGATGGGCACCGATAGATCAGTGATCAGAGGGTTATATGGACCAGGGGCTTCTGCTTCGAGGTCAAAAATGGTTGGTTCGTCTGGAATGAAATGTTCTCTTATCATAGATGGGTTAGACTCAGTTACTTGTGGCCCGGTCACTTAAAACTATGCTTGTTGGTCTAGTATTCGCCTTAGTGGTGGCGGGGGTAGCTCCAAATTAATAGACGGTAGGCCAAGAATCCTTCGCGACCGGTGGAGCTCCTGATCCTCTACGGTGTGAGAATATCAATGACACACTAGCGATTTATATTAACATTTAAATACCAACACACACTAGAAAATATCCTATGAGATAAGACAATCAGATCACTAGCTAGTTGGAAGAACAATTACACCAACCAACACTAGAGAAACTTACCAGTGCAAGTGAAACTCGAATATGGAATCACCCTCTGGGTATAATCTGCAAAGAATGGCTCGATGTATGCCCTAGGTACCGTGGTATACCCACGTAGTCACCTATGTAAGTCACTAAGATAAAGGAAAATAGGTTTCCCACGCGCAAACAACCACCAGGTGGGTACAGTCGATAGTTGGGTGGACCACAATGATCAAGGTATCAAGACCGAAACCTATCAAGGGTATTGAAAGCAAGTGTTCTAGAAGACGACTGAGGACCTCGAATGGATTTGAGACCCATGAAGCTCTGTGACAAATGTGATCAAAGAAATCCAAAGATAAGCACTCTATATCGGTTCCTCACTACGCTTGGTCCAACTTTGGAGGGGTTATCTTTGCTACCTTTCCACATGCAACCTCATGTTTAGCCCTTGTGTTAGAGGGGGGTCCCAAATAACTTTCACGGTTACTGGACTCTTAAGAACTCCCTAGAATAGACTCTTACATTTGTTTTTGTAACCTCGAAGAGTTTCCTCTCCAATCCTAAATCAAGTCTCTAGCCTAGAATAAATTGATGGACCCTACAAACATAAAGTCTAATGATTTTTTAAATTAAGAGTTAATTTTAGTGGTTGTCTTAAGTCAAATGGAATGGAAGTGAAACCAATGGTGTTCTTTAAGAGACAAAAGAAAAGAGCATAAGATGAAACTGAAAACAAAATACTTCTTTAAAAATAAAGTTTTTTAGATTTAAACTCTTTAACCAAACTTTTTGTAACTAATTTTCTTAGATCTTTGAAAAGCAAAACCTAGCACAAGATTTTCTCTTGACTATGAACTAACTAATTTCCTAAGCATTCAAATAAATTAATTAAGAAACAAATTTATTTTTCCTTGATAAATAAAAACAACTAACCTAAACTATCTTCACCAAACAAAGAAACGAAAAACTTCTTTTTATTTTGAGCTTCAAATCAAGAAACTCGAAAATTGACTCTTTTCTTTTCATCTAAAGAAGAAAAGGAAAAAAAGAAGACAATACAAGACTAAGAAATGACTTATGGCACACTGTGGATCACAGGGAGTCATTGACAATACCCAAACAGACAGATCAGAACAGACTCACAATGTCGTCTAAAAACCCTAATAAAGAAAAAACAAGGAATCTTTGATAAGCAAAATCTATATTTAGGTCAGACCGAAGCTAGAAACTGCTATAACAGAGACCAGGACTAGATCAAGAAAACTCATGAGAAGTATAACTTCAGAAAGGGAAGAGGATGATTGCCTCTTCTTTAAAAAAAATTTTATCAACACAGGCACGCGACTATCACTTCAACAGCCTATGTGTGTACGTAGGCTGTCTAAAGGCAGGTTGTGTATACACAAGTGAAGACCCACTACAAGCCGCGTATACCTCTGAAACTTTAAAAAAAAAAAATGTTAGTCAAGCTCAGGTAGGGAGTACTGGAATGGAAGACGAGAATCCCTTAAAGGCACAAAAACTTACAAAAAATCAAGAAACTATAAATAAACTGATTCAAAACACCCAAAAAGAATACCCCCAAAAAACCCTAGAGGTCTTCAATTATTCTAATAGCGGGAAAACCCCCTATGGACTACGCAAGGGTTTTAAGTGCAGGTAGAGCTAACCTTCTAAAGTATCCTACTTTTAACTACCATCCCGACATTATCCCACAATCATGCATAGAAAGAAAATTACAAGGATCTGATAAGCCTACCTTAAACTCTACTTCTGATGTCGATCCCTTCGTGCTTGGTTTTTTCTCAACTGCAAATCTCCTCCCAAGGCCAACCTTCATTCACCAAAGGAGAAACAAGAAACTACAAGCGTGCATTATATATATGGATTAGCGGTTTAGATATCATAACAAAAACATAAATACATCATGAAGATTGAAGACATCATTTGGCAGGACGAGAAAAATACTTCTTTATATTAATATCACAAAGTCACTTACAATATGAGACCATCATTTTCTCCTCGAACTTGGTCCTAGGATCCTCTTCACCATGCACCAACTACTTCCATGTATCCTTCTCCTCTTCAATTCTCTCTAGGGAAGTGGCAAGGGTTTGTAATGGAGGAAAAGGGGGTTGAAAATGGATTCTAGCCCTAACTCACAATGTGGCTGCAAAATATTGGGGAAAAGGGGGAATACTAAAATGGGTGGAGTTCCTTTTCTCTCTTTCTTTTTTATTTTTTTGAAAGTGACCCCAACACCTTCTTTTATATCCAAAAAAGATAGCTATTCGATTGGGTGACTAGCTACGGGTGGTCAAAATGTTAGGTAATGGCCCAAAAACCTATATCCCTTTGCAAATTTCATTTTTTGCACTTTTTAGTGAGCATACATGGGTTTTAGTGGTGCCTCATGAGTGTGTACACGGGCAGTAATGGTTTAGGGCATGTATACCTTCAAAAAAGTGGTTTTTTAGAAGAGTTGTTTTGTGAAGGATTGGCAAAGATAGCAAGTAAGAAGGCCTGATGCCAAATATGCATGTCTGGTGCAATTTAGGGTTATAAAAAATAGTTTTAAAACTTTTTCTAATCTCATCATCTACCTTCGTATCTTCTTTTTCAGTCTTTAGTCTTGTGATCTCTTCTTCATTTTCTTCCAATTTAGTCTTATTTCTCTCTTCTTGTTCTTTGAGCATTCCCTTTAACTTCAATATGTGCCTTTGACTCCCAAGAAACTTCTTAGTGTTATTTGTAAGATACTTATGGTGTGTATAAAAATGGTCACTTATGTATCTATATAAACCCTCTTCAACTTAATTTTGAATTTCTAATAGATCTTCTTCTATTCTTTCCATGGGATAACTACCTTCAAACTTTACACAAACTATTTGTAGATCATCTTCTTCACTTGAGAAAAAATCAACATCATCACATTTTGAATCATTGCAATCAAGAATCTTTGGAGATTATATATCTTCATTTGAAATACTTTTAGGATCTTCCTTTGTGCTATCTTCACTTGTTATGTTTTCAATATCACATTTATAAATAATACAATTAATGGTTTTCAGAGATTCTTTACCTTTGATAATCTTGATGGAGTGGTCTTCAATAGCTTCCTTCTCCTTCTTTCTTTGATATGTCTTCTCTAGATTTATCCATATATCCTTGGAGGAAGTGAATTGTTCCATGCTTTCTTTGATAGAGCTTGAGAGTCCATTAAGAATGGTCTTGAGAGCCAATGCATCATTTTTTTTCCTTCCCTTTGTGCAACAAACTTTGACTTGTTCTCCAACGAAACTGATCCACCAATGGCTGCCTTGCAAATATTTTCCCCCATTGTCTTCAAATACACTCTCATCCCTATTCTCCAAGTAGAATAGATTTTCTCATCAAGGATTGGTATTTCGCCATCCATTTCTATGTCTATGGATCTCCTTCAATCTTGTTAAGGCTTGTAGTGAAGGTCCACTCTGATACCAATTGTTGGACACCGTGACTACATTGAGAGGGGGTGGTCAACAATGTAGGGTTCTTTTTCCCAAAACTCCTTAGTTAACAATCACCGTTAATCATTACTCATTGATGGCACTTATAACCAGTTAAATTTCAACACATATTAGCAACATATATCAACAATATATCATCAACAAGTCATCACCACAAGGAACACAAAGAACACACCATGTATGTACAATTTTATTTTTATTACAGACTACAATCCTTGGGGTTTTACAGCAACAACTTAATAGAGTACAACTCTACCAGAGTACTATCTCTATAATGAAATACTCATCTTACACCCTCAGCACCACCTAAGATGAAGTAACAATCCTCAACATATATCAATCGGTACCATAAACAAGTGCATCAATCATGCACCAACCTATGCCAAACAACCTGTAATCAACTTATACCATATATAAGTGCATCCAACCATGTACCAAGTATATACCAATAATGTGTCAACTACTCATCAATATGGACCAACATTGTCAACTATACACCTTATGTATGTGCCAACTCATCATTTTCTTGTCTCAACCATGACTAGTTTTGGATTAGTCAACAACCCTAACTTGAAATAATAATAACTTTGTACCCGTAATGAATAAGATCTAAAACTGATACAAAATGTTCTTTAGTGTGTTTTATGTAATTCCTTCAGGTTTCACTACTTGGAACATCTCAGAAAAGGAGTTATAGAAAAAATGGAATACCTTGTTGAATTCTGGCTTATTCCAAAGAGCGACCTTGTAGAGCATGCCCCACATAGAATATTTTTTGACTCGATCCGAAACTGTTAAAAAACATAATATAGATTGTATTATAACCAAAAAAATTGTGCTCACTGAATTTGGATCTGTTATGAAGAAGTTATGACGTTTTTACCCGAAACACTTGTTTTAGACTAGTTTCATGACTAGCCAGAAACCCTATTTTCCATGGACTGTATCTCCAAAAATACAATGACCGACAAGATAAATTTTTTACCATAGATACTTGGATATATTTCCTCAGTGGAATATCAATATCATTGTCTGAATCATTATAGAAATTTTTTTATTTCAAAAATGGTGAGATGACCTATAAATAACATACCTTAGAAAGCATCATGAAAAGAATTTATCCTCCCTTGAATTCCAACCCTCTTTTCTTCACCTTCCCTCTGAAATTCAGCTTAGATATCCTTTGATTAACTTAGTCACCTATATATATTCAATATTCTCAAGTGTTTCACACATAAAATTCTCAATAAGCTCTCATAAGAAGCTCTCCAACAATACTCCAAAAGATATTCTCACAAGAAGATCTACATTGATCCACAAAAAAGATGATCTACAAAAGACCATTTCTATATTATTTATAATTTCATCCTCTAGGTCACTTAGCCTATTATCCTTATTTTAGGGTTAACCACTTTCCATAAATAGAAAGTTCTCCAATACTTTATCATTTAAATATTCCTTCTTGATTTTGTCACATTACTTTATCATTTCTTGATTTTGTCACTTCTCTTTATTATTTAAATAATCCACCTTGACTTTGGCACTTTACTTTATCATTTAAATAATGATTTCTTCTTTTAGGTCACTTTGATTTCTTTGATCTTGGGGGCTTCAAGCCTTCATGTGGGGGTCTTTCATCTTTGTAAGGCCATAACTCTCAAACCATGAGGAGTTATGTGACATTCCAAATACCACCGAAAATGGCATGACCAACACTATCCATCTAGGATAGTTTCACCAACAATTTCCTTGATCTTCATCTCATTATTCCACATACAAGCATGGGTCCTCCAACCATTCTTCTAGGATAACTCAATCCACAAACCATAATCCCGTGAGGGTTTTCAGCATAAGGGGACCACTTTGGAGTTCATCCATTTGTGCACTTTATCAATCATGATAAGACAATAGTGAGTCATCTATAAATTTTTCCAGCAATGCATCATATACTAATGAAACCACATCGATTCATATTCATCATGTATCAATGACAAATCATTAATCCATCTTCATCATATCAATGACAACTCATTGGTCCATCTTCATCTATTCTTTCTCATCAAGGATAATACATATTACATTACATCAATCATCAATGAATCAATCCTTTGACATTAATCAATCACTTGACATCAATCAATGGCATCAATCAGTCAAATCATTGGCATCAATGAAAACATGATCCGACATCCTTAACATGGGGGATGACCTTGAGAAGTGAAAAAGTAATATTTTCCCTATCGAAAAAATTGTGGACCAAAAAATACCTTTCAAGTAGATTCAACCATTTATCTATAGCATCCACATTCCTCAATCCTTCAAATAATGAAATACATAAATTTATCTCTACCTGTAATATACCAGATATAAAAAGTATGCATAACATAAATAAAATGCTAGAAATGGTTGAATAACAACAATATAACTAGAACAATCACCACAATAACAAAAAAATGATATAAGAATAACAACATAAATAACACTTTGATTCTGAGAAGAATGTTTAGAGGCCTCTTCGAGGGGGAAACCTCCAAATGAGAAGAGCTCTATTACAATAATATCCAAGCTATGGTTCTCATATCATTGACTCCTAGTTATACTAAATATGTCTATCAAAAGAAGCATCTAAAGGAAGATCCTTATAGAAGAAGATTCTATTAGGTATTCTTACATTCAAATTATTCTATTTTGTTGCAATGACTTATTAATATTGACCTTTATTACATCCGAATATATGGTTCTACCTATGTGTAGGTTAGGACTCTCACATGTCCTCCCCCTTAAAAACAACATTGTCCTCAAGGCTTGAGATGTGGAAATTGTTGCAGAATGGTAACTGGTTCCCAAGTGGCATATGTTGGAGTTGTATCTTTCCACTCAACTAACCGTTCCTTAATGGTTCTCTAACATCGGTGATGCTCACTCTGGTCCAAAAATGCTTGTGTTTGTATCCAAACGGATCCTTCTTCGTCTAAATTGGGAAGGTTAGTTTGCATTTTGCACTTAGTTCCAATCAACTTCTTTAAGCATGAAACATGAAAAACAGGATGTAGCTTTGAATGACTGGGAAAATCTAACTAATATTCCACCTGCCCCATATGCTTCAGAATGATATAAGGACCATAAAATGTTGGCACTAGCTTCTGACAATGGTCGACCTTGAAGGAATTTTTCTTCTAAGGTTTTAGTCGAAGGAACACCTGATCCCCTTCTTCAAATTGACGTTCAAAGAGACCTTGATCTGCTCGTTGCTTCATGCAATTATGTTCCCTGATCAAATTCTCTTTGAGGGTATAGAAAATAGTCTCTCAAACTGTAAGCATTTGGTCAACTGCCTGGACCTTCGAGACACCAGGTAAGTATGAGAGAACTGAAGGTGGATTTTGTCCATATACCACTTCAAAAGGAGTCATGCATGTAGTTGTATGGTATGCAATGTTGTACCACCATTCAACTAGGGGTAACCACTGAGCCCACTAATTTTTATTTTCTGAGGCAAAACAACTCAAATATGTTTCCAAACACTTGTTGACAAATTTAGTTTGACCATAAGTCTGGGGATGATAATATGTGATGAGATGCAATTGGGTGCCTTGTAGATCGAAAAACTCTTGCCAAAAATTGCTAGTGAAAGTTGGGTCACGATCAAAAGCAATATAATGCGACATGCCATGAATGTTGAAGACCCGAACCATGAAAATTTGAGCCACTGTAGATGTTTTAAATGGGTGTTGAAGGGCACAGAAATGAGAATACTTGGAAAGGAGATAAAAAACCAACATGATGACTGATTTATTTCCCTATTTGGGTAAGACTGTAATAAAATTCATAGAAATATCCCTCCAAATAGCAGGTGGAATTGGAAGCGGTTGGAGTGTTCCCAGAGATTTGATTGTTTCTCCGTTGTTGCGTTGACACACATCACATTCAATGACAAAATTATGAACGTATTGTTTCATACCATCCCAAAAAAAAGAGTGTTTGACCCTGTCATAGGTTTTGGTGAACCTGGAGTGCCCAGTTGTGGGTGTAGCATGAAGCTTAGAAAGTACCATGGATTTAAGTTTTGATTGTTTACTTAAATACAAACAACCTCTGTATCGAAGCTTGTCATGGACCCAAGAGTACCCTAGGGAAGTTGGAGCATTGGACTGCAACTGTTGGATCAGATGCGAACTTTTGGGAACGTGTAGCCATTCCTAGAGAACAACTTGGAGCCAATCTGGCACAATGAAGGAAAGAGAAAAAATGGATCCTTCATCTCCATATTTTTAGGAAAGTGCATCTGCAACCACATTGTCTTTTCCTTTCTTACAAATGATCTCATAATCATATCCAAAGAGCTTAGTCACCCATTTTGTTTTCTCTGGGGAGGAAATGTGTTGTTCCATAAAATACTTGAGGCTTTGATTGTGCATCCCCCAAAATAAAAATATTTTGAAAAAATTATATTGCTAGAAATTTATTTCCGTTTTTAGTAAATTCGAATTTGGAAAATTTTTGGCATTTATGGAAATTCCAAATTTTTAATTTATTAATTGTAATAAATTATTATGAGTGTTGGGCAGAGATCTGATTTGACACAACTAACTATTTGACAATGAAACTTGTTTAAAAACAAAATATTTTATATTGATTGCAGGAGGACAAATGGAATATCCACGTTAAAAGTAGTTGACCACGACTCCATGAGTGGGGAACATCTTGGAACTACCCGTAGGCTGATTTTTACAAGTGGCAAATTAGTTATTTGGCTATTGGAAGCCCCTAAAAATCGGGGATTTAGGAAGCTGCAAAACTTCCCAAGGGACCGAAAAAGACCTAGGCAAATAACAAATAGGCATATGTGACGAGGTAGGACATTGCCAAGTATGTTGTGAAAGAGACTATTGATTTCCGTTTTTTCCATTTGTTGTTATAAACAATGGAGGAGTGTGAGGCAAGGGGGAATTACTGAATTGAAGGACAGTGATGTAGAGGGATTTCCAAGTTTTCCCTTATGGACTCATGGTCAGGCTAGGGGGTGAATTAGGCAACTGATCATGGCTACTCAGTTCTACTGTTGGGAGGAATGTGGTTGTTCCCTTTGCTTCCCCGCGAGTTTAGTTCAGATATGCTACTCTAATCCCTATTTGTCTGAATGATTTTATACTGGATGTACTGTACATGTTATAGCTAAACGAAAATGGGATTCTAGTATCTATTTTAATGATCATATAATTGTTGTAAGTCTTTTTCTATATCTAAATTTCAGTATCCTGCCTCTGTTGGATGAATTGGTTATTGATATAGTGGAATCCTTAAAGTTGGTATGCATGCAATAACCTGGACAAAGGCTGTTCGAATTCATGAATTATACAGTCCTCTTAACTACTGAATAGTTACACATAAATTATGGAATCATCCCCTAAGAAATCCTCTACTATGGAATTAGAACCTGTATGTAAATAAAAACATATGATATCCTCATAGAATTCAATAATTAGACTGTAGGATTTAATTGTGGAATTATTTCCAGAAATCAAACTTTAAGCAGAATCGGATATGTATCAATGAACGAATAGAACTATTATAATCATATATATATTTCATTCTGTAATTTAATTCCAAAAGAAAAAAAAATAGAATTCACATATACAATCTAGAATGATGAAGCATATGGGAATGAACAAAATCCAAGGAGTAAGACTACCCTAAAATTGACGATATAATCATGCTAGGATCATACTACAGGAAAGTGAATCAATGATTTCGCTGATACATCATCAATGTTTGATACCTCTTACATATGCTGTGCACAGAAAGAAACCAAGAATTTTATGGCTGTGGCATTACCATTTATAATATTTATCAAACAATTGCTTCGCATTTTACAGAAAGATATTTCAAGAATTACAGAGTAATGCAATCGATTCAAAGGATACAATCTATCGAGAGGACAAGAATCTACCAAAAAAATGCAGATATTTGGAATGTGAAACCCCACCTCTGAACGATCCCCCTTGGGGTAAATTCCAAATAAACAATTTCGATAACAAGAGACTGTCCATGCAATCATCAACAAAGTCTAGTAATGATGTCTATTATAACTGTTTTAAATATTTTTGAATACCTATAAATTACAGAAGTAATGTACAGAATGCCGAGGATAATCTTTTTCTCCAGATAGAAAATAATGTCCCTTCATTACTAATCTTAACATATAAAAGAGTTTCCCACACAAGTAAACTTAGATATGTTTCACCATTTCTAGTATTTGGGTTATCAGTCCTTTCCTACATCAATATGGACTATGTATATATATATATATATATAGCCTTAAATGGATCTTCAAAAAAAACAATATGGGATTTAACCCCTCTGATATCCAGCACAAGAGATCAGTGAATAAGAAATGTTACTTCTAACAACAGAAAGCTACAAACAAAATCGTGACCTCCATGCTTTATTTAAGAAGCGAGTTGAGAGCCACATTTTTTTTGGAACCCGAGTACCTTTGTCACGTTGAGTAGAGGATTGTACTTGCGCTATTAAGTGGGCATCCCTGCATTCGTCCATCACAGGAAAACATTAGTAAAGTACAGAGTAGAACTTTAAATTATAAAATCGAAGGTATAGTTTGATAACCATAGCTATGCCGAGCTACTTAGCTTAAGGGAAGAAAACATAGTGACCTCCAATTGTCGTGCCTGGTTTTGTAATCGACCCTGGTCGAGGGGAGAATGGTTCCTGGAACTTCTGGTGGGTACCCTCAGAACAAGCAGAGTCCAATCATTAATACAAAGATACCGATTTTGTTATAGAATTAAACAATTACTTTGAAAAAGGAAATAGCATTGTGAATCAAGAAGTTCAATATTTTATAAACAAAAACCCTGTACGAACAAAAACTGAAGAACATAAGGAATGACATCATACATATAGACAATAGAAGTTCTCGTGGAAAGTACCCCAACTCAGTAAGAGATCACCACCATTTTACTACAAATAAAATGCATCAATCATAGAGGAGAACAGATACGATGGAACTTTTATTCTCCTGGACCCTCTACATGACGTAAGAATAAACCCTTATGTGCTACACAGAAGTGACTCCCAAAACAATTACTTGTCACAGGGTAAAACAAACAGATAACCGAAAGAATCCCATGGGACTCAAACAGTGGATGCAAAATAGGACTTTAACTTCACAGTGGTAAAGAGCAGTGACTCTCGGTAACAACCTCTTCTACAGTCGATGTTAGAATGAAGGGAGAAAATGCATCGACTCCAAACCTAACTACATGAAGAAAATATTTTCATAACCCACACCATGAACCATCTAGTTTCGAACTTAAGATACGATAGTTCCATTAGAAACTTTCCAGGTAGTCGGATGTTGCCGCTGACTTCACCAAGGATGGCCATAGAGGCGGTAGCACTTCCCTCTAGAACAATGCATAATACAAAACCCTCTCCTTTAGAGTCACAAGGGAAGAAATGAGACCGCAATACCTAAGAGGGAGGAGTAACACCCTTGATAGCACGGGAGGTACAAGCCATGCTCTAGGGCAAGGTTGGCACATTAGGATTGGGAAGAACGAGAGGAAGAGTCATCGGGACTGAGTTTAGTAAGACCCTAATTAATTCCAGGATAGAGCCTTAACTCCTCCTGAAAGGTACACATGCTTCCCTTAAATGTTGAAGATATGAAGTTAAACGACAGTAAAACCATGACCGTCCAGTGAAACTAATCGATCTCTATACTTTTGTCTTTGAATTGATCCTTCCATTACACCAACAAAATGAGGAGGGGTAGTTAGTTTAGTTACACAGTGATCAATGCAGGACTGGTTGGGGTTCAATTCGTTATGGTGGAGACAAATTGTAACATAACTAAAATGAAACCATCAGAGAAAACACATTGATAACCACTCATAAATCACCATTAGTATCCTTAGCCTATTCCTAGTATGTATTACATTAGGATTTGATTTCTAATGTTGACACATCTAGGTAGGAGTACAATCAATTAATCTTAGGGTTATAAACTTGCGTGCAAGGTCCAAATAGCCCAACTCTCTTAATTAGGAAAACTGAAATTCAAATCCTAGTGTATGGGTGGATACATGTAAGTAATAATATCTATGTAGGAAGATATAGGAGTTAGGAAAAGTTCTTGTATTCGATGGAACCTCTCTTATGTGTTAATTTAGTATGACAAAGGGTTACTCCAAGCCAAAAGGAAATTTAAGTACCCATCATACGAGATGGTAAACATTGGATAATTAGTGAATAATGTACCAAAGAACTTTTTTTTAATGATAAATTGAGGTCCATTACATATGGTATCAGAACAAAAGTTACAACACTGGGCCTGAATAGGACCACTGTATTGCTTAGTATATATTTTGTTTTAAATAACAAAACTAATCAATCGTTTGGTTACAAACAAAAAACTTTTTCTATTTTGGTGATTAAGTATGACAACTCAAGACAATGTAGAAAACATGATGGAAGGAAATCCACAAAAAAGACCTCCTAGAGATACAAGGCAGAACATTGATGGAATCTCACCCACATAAGTGTTGGAAACAATGAGGAACCTGATTGTTGAGCTACAGATCTTTAAAGCCGACAATGAAAAATTGAGGAAGGCAGAACAATAACAATAGGAGATAAACGAAGTCCTGCTGCACTGCATAGTGACCAAGAAAAGACGAAAAAGACAATAATAATGATGAAGAAGTCAGCAAGAGAGCCTCCAAGAACTCAGGGCCAGAAATAGAAAAAGGAGACAGTTCATCTGAAGGAACACCTCCAGCTGAGGATGGAACTAAAGTGGACAGAAAAAGAAAACAAGTAGACCACCTTGAAGGAGAGTTTAAAAAGATTAAACCTGCTATATTTGATGGAGAATCCAAGACAGGAGAAGAAGAAGAGGCATGGATGTTGGACATCAAATAGTACTTCCAAATCTAAAACTATTCCAACAACATGAAGGTCAGGATGGCCATCTACAATCTGAAAGGGAAGGCCAGTATTTGGTGGCGAGATCTGAAATTGGCCATGGGACTAAAGGAGAAACAATTGGAATGGTCTGACTTTGAGAAGTATTTCAAGAAACAATACCTTTCTGAAAATTATTATGAAATGAAAACAAAATAATTTTACGAGATACGACTTGGATAGATGACGATGGAGGACCTTATAAATAAAATTTTGGAACTACTAAGGTTCGTATCGTACATCCGGGAGGATAAAGTAAGGATTCAATGATTTCTAAGTTGTATACCACAGTCCTACAAGGACAAAATTGAGTTTGACAACCCCAAATCCCTTAGCGAAGTATTCCCAAAGCCTGGAAGTATAAGAAACAAGATCGAATGAACGAGTGGAAGAAGGGGTACCATCCATCTCCTTATCGGAATACAACAAAGAGTTTTCTGAGAAAGGATTTTTACTCCAATCGTACGAATACACAAGGTAGTGAAAAACTGGAAAACCTAGGAATGAAGAGGCTTCAGGACAACTCCCACGAGCCATTAAATTGTTGGGAATGTGGAGAGCCTCATCTCAGGAGGAACTTCCCACGTTTCAGTTCAACAAACAGAACTGTTGTTCATAACCTACAATAAGCCTCGACAGTGGGAGACATGGGCAAGAGCCTACATCGGATAAATGCAGCCATCGATGGCTGATAAGCTGACCACTAGTCCTCGATGGCAGAAATCGAACGTAAAATTCACAACACTCGAATTTCTGTTTTAATTGACCTTAGAGAAAATTTAATTTATATTACTCCGAAGGTAGTAGAGTCAAATAAACTTAAGAGACTTAAGCATAGAGGAGGAACATGAGGAACACTTAAGAATAGTTCTGCAAACGTTAAGGAAGCACAAACTATATGCCAATTTTGACAAGTGTGACTTCTATCAGAAAGAAATACAATATATTGGATATGTAATTTTAGCAGAGGGCATTTCCATAGACTCGGAAAAGGAAAAATCCATTATGGAATGGACGGTACCTAAAGAGGTAGCGGATATATGATCGTTAATGGGAATCACCGGATATTACCATAGGTTTCTAGAAGGGTTTTCCAGGATATCCTACCCTATCACATCATTACAAAAGAAAGGAACCATGTTTAACTAGTCAGAGAAGTGTCAAGACAGCTTCAAAAAACTAAAGGAATTATTGACAATGACACCCATATTGAAAGTAGCAGACCCAGATAAAGACTTCACCATATGTGTTGATGCATGTAAAGAAGGGCTAGGTGGTGTCCTAACTCAGGAAGGACACGTTATTTGTTATGAGTCCCAGAAATTAAAATAACATGAGAGAAATTATGTCACTCATGACCTAGAATTAGCAGCAGTAATACACGCCTTAAAGATGTGGTGACACTACATAATGGGTAGAAGATTCCTATTATTAACGGACAATAGTGGGGTGAAATATATGTTTAACCAACCAGATCTTAATGCAAGGCAAGGAAAGTGGTTAGCCTTCTTGAGCGAATTTGATTTCGAGGTAAGACATATCAAGGGCAAGGAAAATAAAGTAGCAGACGCTTTAAGTATAAGAATCCATGGATTATTTGAGATGACTATTAGCAGGGCAGAGAGTGATCTAGAAGAAAGAATAAGGACGACAGGTATTGATGAAAAAAGCTATACTAAAATAATGGTAGAATTACTTAACGATACTGTGAAATCAGATAAACTAGATCTAAGTATCGACGAGAAGGGACTACTACGATTTAAAAATAGACTTTACATACCAGATTTAGCAGGGTTAAAATTAACAATCTTGGACGAAGTGCATAAGAAATTGTATTCTGGCCACCCAGGTTACCAGAAAATGATAAAAACACTTAGGAAACTATTTTATTGGCCTAATATGAATGGAGAAACAACATAATACTTAGCTAGTTTCCAAGATTGTCAACAGGTTAAGGTCGAGCACTAGCATCCAACCGGCCTATTACAACCATTACCAGTACCAGAATGGAAATGGGAGACTATATCACTCGACTTTATAATAGGTTTTCCTAAAACTCAGAAACATAATGACTATGACTATCATGGTTGTAATCGATAAAATCAGTAACTCTGCACACTTTATTCCTGTAAAGTCTAGTTTTAAAGCTATAAACATTAATGAAATATTCATGAAAGAAATCTTTAGACTGCATGGTATTCCTAAAATGGGGATTTCAGATAGAGATGTAAAATTCACATCCGCCTTTTGGAAGGAATTGTTTGTAGGGATAAATACCAACTTGAATTTCAGTATGAGTTATCATCCACAAACGGATGGGTAAACCGAAAGGACAAACCAAATCATAGAGGATATGCTCCACATGTACGTAAGAACAAAACCAAACAAGTGGGAGGATTATATACACTTGGTAGAATTTGCATATAACAATGGGTACCAAACTTCAACAAAGTTGAGCCCTTTCGAAGTACTGTACGACATAAAGTGTATGACTCCAATTAGTTGGGATAACCCGACTGACAGACTCATGGTTGGACCAGAGATGCTCCAAGAAATAGAGAACATGGTAAGAAAGGTACAACAGAACTTGAAGGAAGCACAGGACATGCAGAAGAGCTATGCAGATCAGAAAAGAAGACACTTAGAGTTTTAAGTGAGAGACCAAGTGTATTTGAAGGTCAAAGCCCAAAAAGTCTCTTTGAGGCTAGGAAACTATGCCAAGCTAGGACCCAAGTTCTGTGGGCCCTTCAAGATACTAGCTTGAATTGGACCCGTAGCATATCAACTAGCACTGTTAGAAAATCTAAGAATTCATAATGTATTTCATGTTTCTTTGTTGAAAAAGTATGTTCATGACCCTACTCATATGATTGATTGAAACTTGGTATAGGTGGAACCTAAAGGCGAATTCCAGGTGGAACACCAATGCATTTTGTACTGGAGAGAAATAACACTTTAGTACAGAGTCGTCGCTCAGGTAAAGGTGCAATGTAAGCACTTTATCCCTGAGGAGGCCACTTGGGAATTGGAGGGAGATTTCCGGAAATCTCATCCAATCTTATTCCAAGAAAGGAATGAACCTTGAGGACATTTTTTTATTGAAGGGGGAAAGGATGTGACATCCCCCAAAATAAAAATATTTTGAAAAATTTAAATTACTGTAAATTTATTTCCATTTTTAGTAAATTCGAATATGGATTTTTTTTCCATTTATGCCAATTTTGAATTTTGAATTTGTTAATTGTAATAAATTATTATGACTGTTGGGCAGAGATATGATTTGACCCAACTAACAATTTGACAATGACACTTGTTTAAAAACAAAATATTTTATATTGATTACAGGAGGACAAATGGAACCACCATGTTAAAAGTAGTTGACCATCACTCCATGAGTGGGGAACATGTTGGAACTAACCTTACGATGATTTTTAAAAGTGGTAAATTAGTGATTTTTCCATTGGTAGCCCCTGAAAATCAGGGATTTAGGAAGTTGTGAAAATTCCCAAGGGAGTGAAAAAGACATAGGCAAATAACAAATAGGCATATGTGAGGAGGCAGGATGCTACCAAGTATGCTAGGAAAGAGACTATTGATTTCCCTTTTTTCCATTTTTTGTTATGAACACTGGAGGAGTGTGAGGCAAGGGGGAATTACTGAATTGAAGGACAATGTTGTAGAAGGATTTCCAAGTTCACCCTTATGGACTCATGGTTAGGCTAGGGGGTGAATCGGGCAAGTGATTGTGGCAGCTCGGTTCTATAGTTGGGAGGAGCATGGTTGTTCCCTTTGTTTCCCCGCAAGTTTACTTCAGACATGCTACTCTGTCTGAATGATTTTATATCAGATGTACTGTACATGTTATAGCTAAACGGAAATGGGATTCTAGTATCTATTTTAATGATCGTATAATTGTTGTAAGTCTTTTTCTATATCTAAAATTCAGTATTCTGCCTCTATTGGATGAATTGGTTATTGATATAGTGGAATCCTTAAAGTTGGTATGCATGCAATAACCTAGACAAAGGCTGTTCGAATTCATGAATTATGCATTCCTCTTAACTATCGAATAGTTACACATAAATTATGGAATCATACCCTAAGAAATCCTCTATTATGGAATTAGAACCTGTATGTAAATAAAAACATATGATATCCTCATAGAATCCAGTAATTAGACTGTAGGATTCAATTGTGGAATTATTTCCTGAAATCAAACTTTAAAAAAAAATGGATATGTATCAATGAACGAATAGAACTATTATAAGAATATATATATTTCATTCGAT
>ML778186.1:160141-184325 GCA_009831015.1 Picea engelmannii
AAAAAAAAAAAAAAACAGAATTCACATATATAGTCTAGAATGATGAAGCATATGGGAATGAACAAAATCCAAGGAGTAAGACTACCCTAAACCTAACGATATAATCATTCTAGGATCATACTACAGGAAAGAAAATCAATGATTTTTCTGAAACATCATCATCGTTTGACACCTCTTACATATGTTGTGCACAGAGAGAAACCAAGAATTTTATGGCTGTGGCATTACCATTTAGAATATCTATCAAACAATTGCTTTGCATTTTACAGAAAGATATTTCAAAAATTACAAAGTAATGCAATCGATTCGAAGGATACAATATATCGAGAGGACAAGAAACTACAAAAAAAATGTATAGATTTGGAATGTGAAACCTTGCCTTCGAACGATCCCCCTTGGGGAAAATTCCAAATAAACAATTTCGATAACAAGAGACTATCCATACAGGCATCAACAAAGTCTAGTAATGATGGCTATTATAATTGTTTTAAATATTTCCGAATACCTTTAAATTACAAAAGTAATGTATGGAACACCGAGGATAAGATTTTTTTCCAAATAGAAAATAATGTCCCTCCATTTCTAAGATTAACATATATAAGAGTTTCCCACACGAGTAAACTTAGAGTTGTTTCGCCATTTCTAGTATTTGGGTTATCAGTTCTTTCCTACATCAAGATTGACTCTGTATATATATATATATATCCTTAAATATATCTTTAACA
Organism: Picea engelmannii; assembly: GCA_009831015.1. NCBI lineage: Eukaryota > Viridiplantae > Streptophyta > Pinopsida > Pinales > Pinaceae > Picea > Picea engelmannii. The sequence goes on from ML778186.1 coordinate 160,867, forward strand.
AAAACGAAACAGGATTTAACCCCTCAAATATCTGGCATAGGAGATCAGTGCACAAGAAATGTTACTTCTAACAATAGAAAGCTATGAACAAAATCGTGACCTCCATGCTTGATTTAAGAAGCGAGTTGAGAGCCACATTTTTTTTGGAACCTGAGTACCTTTGTCACGTTGAGCAGAGGTCAGTATCTGTGCTATGAAGTGGGCATCCCTGCATTCGACCATCATAGGAAAACATTAGTAAAGTACAAAGTAGAACTTTAAATTATAAAATGGAAGGTATAGTTTGATAACTACAACTATGTCGGGGTACTTAACTTAAGGGCCGAAAACATCGTGGCCTCCAGTTGTCATGCCCGGACCCTACTCATATGATTGGTTGGAACTTGGTACAGGTGGAACCTGAAGGATAATTCCAGGTGGAATCCCTACGCATTTTGGACCGGAGAGAAATAGCACTTCAGAATAGAGTTGTCGCTCAACTAAAGGTGTAATGGAAGCACTTTATCCCTAAGGAGGCCACTTGGGAATTGGAGGGAGATTTGTGGAAATCTCATCCAATCATATTCCAAGAAAGGAATGAACACTAATGACATTGTTTTATTGAAGGGGGAAAGGATGTGACATCCCCCAAAATAAAAATATTTTGAAAATTTTAAATTGCTGGAAATTTATTTCCGTTTTTAGTAAATTCAAATTTGGAAAATTTTTGTCATTTATGGCAGAGATCTTATTTATGGCAGAGATCTGATTTCACCCAACTAACTATTTGACAATGACACTTGTTTAAAAACATAATATTTTATATTGATTGCAGGAGGACAAATGGAACAACCATGTTAAAAGTAGTTGACCATGACTCCATGAGTGGGGAACATGTTGGAACTACACCTAGGTTGATTTTTACAAGTGGAAAATTAGTGATTTGGCCATTGGTAGCCCCTAAAAATCAGGGATTTAGGAAGCTATGGAAATTCCCAAGGCAGGGAAATATACCTAGGAAAATAACAAATAGGCATACGTGAGGAGGCAGTACGCTGCCAAGTATGCTGGGAAAGAGACTATTGATTTCCCTTTCTTCCATTTTCTATTATGAACACTGGAGGAGTGTGAGGCAAGGGGGAATTACTGAATTGAAGGACAATGTTGTAGAGGAATTTCCAAGTTCACCCTTATGGACTCATGGTCAGGCTAGGGAGTGAATCGGGCAAGTGATCGTGGTTGCTCGGTTCTACAGTTGGGAGGAACTTGGTTGTTCCCTTTGTTTCCCTACACATTTAGTTCACATATGCTACTCTAATCCCTATATGTCTGAATGATTTTATATTGGATGTAATGGACATGTTATAGCTAAACGAAAATGGGATTCTAGTATATGTTTTAATGATCGTATAATCGCTGTAATTTTTTTTCTATATCTAAATTTCGGTATTCTGCCTCTGTTGGATGAATTGCTTATTGATATAGTGGAATCCTTAAAGTTGGTATGCATTCAATAACCTAGACAAAGGCTACTCAAATTCATGAATTATACAGTCCTCTTAACTATCGAATAGTTACACATAAATTACAGAATCATCCCCTAAGAAATCCTCTACTATGGAATTAGAACCTGTATGTAAATAAAAACATATGATATTCTCATAGAATTCAGTAATTAGACTGTAGGATTTAATTGTGGAATTAATTCTGGAAATCAAACTTTAAGCATAATCGAATATGTATCAATGAATGAACAGAACTATTATAAGAATATATATATTTCATTCCATAATTTAATTCCCCCCCCAAAAAAAAAACAGAATTCACATATATAGTCTAGAATGATGAAGCATATGGGAATGAACAAAATACAAGGAGTAACACTACCCTAAACTTGACGATATAATCATGCTACGATCATACTACAGGAAAGCGAATCAAGGATTTCACTAATACATAATCAACGTTTGACACCTCTTACATATGTTGTGCGCAGAGAGAAACCAAGAATTTTATGGCTATGGCATTACCATTTAGAATATCTATCAAACAATTGATTCACATTTTACAGAAAGATATTTCAAAAATTACAAAGTAATGCAATCGATTTGGAGGATACAATCTATCAAGAGGACCAGAATCTACAAAAAAAATGCAGAGATTTGGAATGTGAAACCCCACCTCTGAACGATTTCCCTCTTGGTAAATTCCAGATAATCAATTTCGATAACAAGAGACTATGCATACAAACATCAACAAAGTCCAGTAATGATAGCTATTATAATTGTTTTAAAGATTTATGAATACCTTTAAATTATAGAAGTAATGTATAGAACACCAAGGATAATATTTTTTTCCAAATAGAAAATAATGTCCCTCCATTACTAAGCTTAACACATATAAGAGTTTCCCACACAAGTAAACTTAGATCTGTTTCACCATTTCTAGTATTTGGGCTATCAGTCCTTTCCTACATCAAGCTCGACTATATATATATATATATATATAGCCTTAAATGGATCTTTAACAAAAACAAAATGGGACTTAACCCCTCAGATATCTGACATAGGAGATCAATGCATAAGAAATGTTACTGCTAACAACAGAAAGCTACGAACAAAATCATGACCTCAATGCTTGATTTAAGAAGTGAGTGGAAAGCCACATTTTTTTCGGAACCCGAGTACCTTTGTCACATTGAGCAGAGGCCGGTACCTGCACTGTGAAGTGGGCATCCCTACATTCATCCATCACAGGAAAACATTAGTAAAGTACATAGTAGAACTTTAAATTATAAAATTGAAGGTGTAGTTTGATAACCACAACTATGTCGAGCTACTTAACTTAAGGGCCGAAAACACCAAGACCTCCAGATTCCATGCCTACTTTTGTAATCAACCCTAGCTGAGGGGAGAATGGTTCCTAGAACTTCTGGTGGGTACCCTCACAACAAGAAGAGTCCCACCATTAATACAAAGATACCCATTTTGTTACAGAATTAAACAATTAATTTGAAAAAGGAAATAGAATTGCGAATCTAGAAGTTCCATATTTTATAAACACAAACACTGTATGAACAAAAAATGAAGAACGTAAGGAACGACATCATACATATAGACAATATAAGTTCTCATGGAAATTACCCCAACTCAGTAAGAGATAAATTACCGGTAGACCACCATTTTACTACAAATAAAATGCATCAATGAGAGAGGAGAACATATACGATTGAGATTTTATTCTCTTGGAGCCTTTACAAGATGTAAGAATAAACCCTTTTGTACTTGACAAAAGTGACTCTCAAAACAGTTGCTAGTCACATGGTAAAACAAAAAGAGAACTGGAAGAATCCCATGCGACTCAAACAATGGACGCAAAATAGGACTTTAGGTTCACAGTGGTAAAGAGAAGTGACTCTTGGTAACAACCTATTATACAGTCGATGTTAGAATAAAGGGAGAAAATGTGTAGACTCCGAACCTAACTACAGGAAGAAAAGATTTTCATATCCCAGACCATGAACCGTCTGGTTTCAAAATTAAAATACGACAGTTCCATTAGAAAGTTACGAGGTAGTCGGATGTTGCCGCTGACTTCACCAAGGATGGCCGCAGAGATGGTAGCACTTCTCTGTGGAACAATGGATAATACAAAACCCTCTCCTTCAGAATCAAAAGGGCATAAATGAGACTGCCAAAACCTAAGAGGGACGAGTACCACCCTCGACAGCATGGGAGGTACAAGCCATGCGCTAGGGCAAGGTTGGCGCATCAACATTTGGAAGATCAGGAGGAAGAGTCATCAGGATTGAGGTTAGTAAGACCCTAATTAATTCCAAGATAGAGCCTTAACTCCTCCTGACAGGTAAACCTACCTCCCTTAAATGTTGAAGATACGAAGTTAAACGACAGTAAAACCATGATCGTCCAGTGAAACTAATCGGTCGTTATACTTTTTTCTTTGAAGTGATCCTTCCATTACACCAAAAGAATGAGGAGGGGTAGTTAGTTTAGTTACACAGTGATCGATGCGGGACTGTTCGGGGTTCAATTCGTTATGGTGGAGACAAATTGTATCATAACTAAAATGAAACCATAAAAGAAAACACATTGATAACCACTCATAAATCACCATTAGTATCCTTAGCCCATTCCTGGTACATATTACATTAGGATTTGATTTCTTATGTCGACACAGCTAGGTAGGAGTAAAATCAATTAATCTCAGGGTTATAAACTTGCGTGCAAGGTCCAAATAGCCTGACACTCTTAATTAGGAAAACTGAAATTCAAATCCTAGTGTATGGGTGGATACATGTAAGTAATAATATCTATATAGTAAGATATAGGAGTTAGGAAAAATGCTTGTATTCGATGGAACCTCTCTTATGTGTTAATTTAGTATGACAAAGGGTTACTCCAAGCCTAAAGGAAATGTAAGTACCCATCATACGAGATGATAAACATTGGATAATTAGTTAATAATGTACCTAAGTTTTTTTTTTTTATGATAAATTGAGGTCCATTACATTGATGGTATTTCTTAATTTGGAAGAATTTCCCTAATATATAAGGGCACCATAGATCAACTACATGAAGAATATCCAACATTTCCTTTTCATACATTGATTTGCCCAAATTTATTTCAGATAGTTGCTTGCTGGTAAAGGCCAAAGGCCGACCCTCTTGCATAAGAACAACACCAATTCCTTTCCCTGAAGCATCACATTCCAAGACAAAGGTATTTATGAAATCAGGAAGGACTGGGACTGGAGTGGTGCACATGGCCATATTCAAGGTTTGAAAATTTTGAGCAGTTGTTGGAGTCCAAGTGAAAGAGTTATTTTTTAGGAGTGTAGTGAGAGGGGCTACAATATTTCCATAATTATAAAGAAACTTGCGATAATAACCTGTTAAGCCCAAAAATCCATGCAATATTTTGAGAGTCTTTGGGTGAGGCCAATATTTCATAGCTTCAATATTTTTAGGATCCACCCTGATGCCATCCTTTCCATCCAGATAACCCATGTACTCGACTTCTAAGGTGGAAAAATCATATTTAGACCGTTTCAGGAAAAGTTGGTGCTAAGAGAGTAGATGGAGAACTCGATCCATATGAAAAAGATGGTATGTCCAGGCTTTTCTATAGATGAGGATATCATTAAAGAAAACTAATAAAAAATGATGAAGAAAAGGATGGAATAAATGATTCATGAGGCTTTGGAATGTGGAGGGGGCATTACACAAGCCAAAGGGCATGACCAAAAACTCATAGTGGCCCTCATGAGTTCTAAAGGTAGTCTTGGGAATGTTTGCCTCTTTCATACGTATCTGGTGGTAGCTAGAACAAAGATAAAGTTTAGTAAATAACTGGGCGCCACTCAATTCATCCAAGAGGTCATTAATGAAAGAATTGGGAAATTTGTCTTTGATGGTAAGTTTGTTGAGGGCACAAAAGTCAGGACACATTTGCCAAGAAAATTCTTTGTTCAGGACCATGACCACCAGGGAAGAGTAGGGGCTAGTACTAGGGTGGATAATGCCTGCATTAAGGAGTTCTGAGACCATTTTTTCAATTTCATTTTTTGGGGAAAAGGGGTGATGATAGGGACGGATATTGGGAGGAAGGCTTCCTGGTACAAGGGGAATGGAATGATCGTGAACACCATAGGAAGGAGGGAGTCCCGAGGGAGTGGAAAATAACACTTGATGTTTAGAAAGGATGTATTGGAGGTCCTATGACACCAAGGGTGTCTGTGTTGCTTGTATGTCATGGCTTTGGGAAATAACACCAGAAAGACCTTTTTTGAGCATATTTTCCATGCGATGGGAACTAATGATTTCAGGTGAACTGATGATGATGTATTGGAACTTATATTGGTGGTCGTCCTGGTCAAATTGCATGGTTAATTCATTAAAATCCATGAGAATTAGACACAAAGTCCTTAGCCGGTCTACACCCAACACAGTGTTACAAATGCCCATGTCAATAAAAAACATATGGTATTTCAGGTGGTAGTCACCAATTTAAAGACACACATTTTTACAATGCCCTCCACATTTCATGGATCCACCATTGGCAATAATGATTTGGAAATTATTGATGGCATGGATGTAGCAATGAGTTTCTTGGGCAATGAAACAATGAATAAAATTATGGGTGCTTCCACTATCAACTAGAATGATGACCTTCATATGCTTGATGTAACCGATTAGCTTGAGGGTTTGAGGAGCAGAGAACCTAGTGAGAGCATTGAGGGAAATTATTGGTTCTACTTTGGAAGGGTCTGAGGGAGGGGTTATGTTGGTGATTTTAGGTGACTCGGATAAAAGGGAAGTTTCAACATCATCTTCCAAAATATCCTCCGAAATGGCTATAAAAATATTTTGTTCCTTACACTTGTGGCCCAGGAAATATTTTTCACCACAATTATAACAAAGGCCTTTGAGTTGGCATTCAACCATTTCATCCCTGGTCAATTTTTGGATCTTCAGTGGAGCAGAGGGAGTAGTGGGATTTACTGGTTTAGGGCGAGGGATAAAGGAGGGTTTCTATATTTGAGAAGATACAACCTGTTGTGCTTCTTTATCTCGTTTATTAGCCTCCACCCAACTTGCAAGTAGAGTCACGAGGACATGGGCCTGAATATAATCCTTGAGGCCACTGATAAAACATTCTCGGAAAAAGGAATCAGACATGACCTCTGTCTGAAAATCTAGGTGCTCAAAGGCAGCTATAAAGTATTCCACTATTCCTGATTGTTTCAACTTTGTAAAATGGGCCAAATGGTTAGTTTTACTGTCAAAGAGTTCATAAAGCTCTTCCACAAAGTGTGTCTAAGCAATATACGCTTGATGGGAAGTTTTTCTCCATTGCCACCATTGCCAACGTTCTTGATCTAGATGGAGAACACCATATCGAAGTTTGGCCAAGTCATCTGTAATGCCGTATAAAGAGAAATAATATTCCATTTGGGTTACCCAACCATTGGGATCTGAGCCATCAAATTTGGTCACATCCACCAACAGGAGGTGTAGGTCATGTTGAAAGTGATGGTGCTAAATGTTATGGCAATGAGAGGAATTTTCAGCTTCGGTATTTGGAGGTGGGTCAGATAAAGGGTTATCTTTAGGGATATTCACCTTAGTGTAGAGCATCGAAACGATAGATTCAAGCTGGTAGTAAGGTCTTGTTTGATTTCCTCCATTGAATATTGCATGGTTGTATTGATGGCAACAACATTGGCACTGAGTTGTCTCACTTCTTGTTGGGTCTCAGTGAAATTAGATTGCAAGTTATTGAAGCAACCTTCCAAGTCATGGCTACGGGTATGGGCCATGAGGATGAGGGACCCGAAATGCGGCGGGTGGGGTCAAATATTTTTCTAAAAAATGATATGTATGAATGTGATAAGGGTGAAGAGATGAACCCAATGGACTAGGTCTCAAATAATGGTGCAAATATTTCCAAATTTTTTTTTTTTTTTTTTACACCTGTGGAGTTATACTCGAGTCTGAATAATACAATAGTGATGAAATTCAAAAATGTTTAACCAATAACAAATGTGTAGTGATTTGGAAACCTGAACACAGTTGCACAACAATAGATCTTGTATGTTTTAATTTCTTTATGTTTCTATCCCCAAGGGTTAGGTATTCAAGGGTTCTACAGACAAGGGTTTTCCATATGCTATAGATCTCTGATATACGTTCGGGGTCAAACAGTAGTACTCGACCCAATATCTTAGGGAACTAACTAAGGAGGCTAGACCATACCCTTAGCCTTACTACCCGACTACCCAGGTACTAGAAAGTATCTTCCCCAGTGTTGTTCTCGGTGGAACTATAGCAGTTAGGAGGTCGATCAGTTTATCTAAAGAGGGATTCAGTTAATCTAGGATGATCTGTACATAGGTATTGTCTGATGCGCTACCACTCTAAGGGGTACCAACAAGGGTTACAAGGGTGGCCAACAGATGTGCGCTTAAGTGCCACTTGTATTTCTTGCATGTATGACTCCATCAACCACGGGTTTATGCACGTAATGATAGATCTCTGTGGCTTAAAGATGTCGGAATACATCTCTACCCTGAGAAAAATTAAACCATAATTTATGTCGAGGAAAGTGCTCTGACACCACTTGTAGTATACCATGTATAAAAAGTATGCAGAACATAAATAAAATGCTATAAATTGAAGAATAATAACAATATAACCAGAACAATCACCACAATAACACATAAATGATATAAGAATAACAACAAAAATAACCCTTCGATTCTGAGATCAATGGTCACGGGAAACAAAATTTACCACACATAGTGCATCGATGAAGTGGAGGACTACAATGAATTGTGTAACTATTAAGTCAGAGCTACTTAGAGAAATAACACTCCAACCAATGTTGGATCCAAAATGGTGGTTTCTCCAAGTTACTGGTGATTGAAGCACCGTATGTGCTTGCAGGTAAAACTACAAGTGTTATTGACCGAGAAAATCTTGATGTGTTGGTGGTGGGCGTGGAAACAAGTCGGGGGGTTGGAGACAGTTGGGGAGGGGACGAGAAGGATTCTAATAACCTGACATAGATGGATGCTTTTGTAATTTTAACATGTGTGAACCATCCACTGAGTCCCACCATAAAATCAGGTTGGATATGAGAAGAGGAAAAAACTAAGAAGCTGAAGAAATTTGATAAGATGGATAAATCTTCTTTGGAAAATCAAATTTGGAATGGGCACCATCACATCGAAGGGAGAAATGAGAAAAATAAAATTTGAAATAGGATTTCTTGTGAATAAGGAAGGTTATTCCATCATTAATACTCATGTCCCCATGTAGACATACACACATCAACTTGATCATATTCTAGATGATGATGCTAAAAGGTAAGGCTATGCCATTTTTATCATGCCCCATTAATAATAACTATACGACATTTATGCCATGCCCCATTTAGTGGAGTAGAGTACCCATCGACCAGAGAATGTATTGGATGAAACTCTGAATCAAACGAGATTCATCAGAGGGGGTTTGAAGGAAAAATAATGGATGAAAAAGGTGGATGAATTATCGAACCTAAACATGATGATTAGTGAAGTGAAACTCATAGTAATTTTTCCAAGTAACATGATTATCAAGTAACTCAATATGATCAATTAACATGATGATCAATTAACTCATATCAATTTTTCCAAGTAACATGATGATCAAGTATCTCAATTTGTTGTCATTTTTCATTGTTCTCCATATTCATGACAATATTTACACTTGAGGGGGAGTTTCTCATAATCAAAAGGCTATATACATGTCCAATAATCAAGGGTGAGAATTATAACCCTCAATAAAATCACATGGATTCCAAAAATGAAATTAAAATAAATTTACTAATTTTTTTTTTTATGATATTACTACCAATATTGTGAACAAAGAAATCACTTTTTGTTTCTTAGGTGAGACACCTGATGCAAAAGCTGTTGAAAATTCAACAAGAAACATGTGTCTAATTTAGTTTTCCCTTAATTAAATTAGACAATAAATATTATTCTATTATCTCATTCATAACTGAGTGATTTGGAATTGTAACAAAACTACAAGTGTAGTTAAGTGAATTAAGCTTAGTTGTATTAGTGCGAGTTCAGTGAATTAACTACTCATTAACTCACAATCAGTTAACTTGCATGGAAATGAAGACTTGCCACGGTTAACTACATGCATGTCATTCCAATGGACACCAGTTGAGATAACAGGTGAAAGGGACAGTTCGCTATTAGTTGTGATTTGTTCACACATGCAGTGGATATGGTTATGAGCATGTGCAAACGATTCATTCGATTCATTGTGAGAATTCGGATTGCAGAGTTTGTGCAGAGGAGGCAGGCTGTCTGGAAACGATAATTGGCATAGGTGTTTTCTCATTTGTGTATGATAATGTGAGATGATTGTATTGTACTGAGATCTCTTGGATTAGAGTTTTGTATGAGATTGTTTCATGATTCATGATATACATAATATATGATAGTGGGGTTTTTAGCTTTACGCTTTCCCGATAAAATTTTTGTGTTGTGTGTTATTGATATTTCACTTTGTGAATTGTGGTTGTGATCGTGGTTTAATTGCTTCCGCAATAATAATAGTAGAAGCGATTCTGTATTTAACAAGTGACAGAAATTGTTAGATCAGGAGAATCACAAGAATGCATTAATTTGTATCAAAATTTCTACAAAAGTTTCACTATTATTATTGATAGTCAAATCTGGCCCACCAATCCAACCGCTAGCATTCATTATGGAACCTATGCAATCCCTTATCACCATCAATTTGAAACCTATGATTGAATGACTCATTTCAATTACGGTGGAGTAGGCAACCTCCGAGACTCCTTCTCCACAGAATACCTGACCCCTCGACCCCAAAAAGAAAAGAAATAAAGAAGAAAATATGACAGAAAGAAAATCATGGCCATGCTAAAAAAAAAACAAAAAACAAAGAAAAATAGTTCACAATAAAGAAAAAGTGTGAATCCACCCAAAAATCAAAATCAAACATAAAATCCTAAATTCTCAAATCTTCTCTAATTTATCTTCACCGACTCCACCAAACGATTCAATATTCTTCCTCCCAATAGCCAATACAAAGAATGACATGGATCAAGTCTCCTTTTAGTTTTCTTCACCAACTCCACAAAATGATGCATACTTCTTTCTCCCCCAACATACCAATCTGCATCCCTAACTTCTAAATTCCTCTTTTCTTCCAGCCTCACAATGTTACCATTGGTACACATTTTCAAATGGAATAAATCACAACTGACTCACTCTAAGGGACGAACATGCCATCACTTACTTATTTCGGCTTATCTTCTCGAATAAGACATTAGTATATTTACCCTCTCTAGGCACTCTTTGGGAGGCTTTCTCATAAGGTAGTATCATTTGTACTCATTTCGAAATGGGAAGCTTCTGTGTTGGTAGACGTTGGTCAATGCCAACGCCACCTTTCGAAACGTGTTTGGCATAATTATTTTGATTTTATTAAATATTTTTTTTTATTTTTTAATTTAATTTTTTTTCGTAATATTATACATCAATGGTAAATGATTCAATTTGAATTACAAAATAATTAACATATTTTAAAATTTTGTAAAATATTGTTGAAATTTGAGTCTCCAAAAACCATTTTAGAGTGAGCTTGTTAAGCATCTATGTCAACAAATATTAGCATTGATTTTCCATCCACTTTTTTGCTAAATGTTTTGTTTATGATTGGTAAGGTGATGTCATTGTTTTTAATCTACTATCTTTTTGTAAGTATTTAGTTGCAAGACCCAACATTTCCATTTCATTTCATCTAGATAATCTAGAATGTTGATACATGGATAATGTCTCATCCTCAATGTCATGTCCTAGATTTTAATTGTATTTTAATTAATGAAATAGCATAGTGAAAAGAAAAAACATAGATTCATCTAAATAGTCATATAGAAAAATATGAGTTCATATAAAACAAGCATATCATTTTTAAAGGGGAGACTACATAATTTAGAAAAACACTACAATATTTTTCGGTTCTTAATGTACATTAAAAAAACCAAACATAAAATATTTGACCATGAAGATTCCAAACTAATCCATTCCAACTCATTCCCAAGTTTTTTATCAGAACAAATTATTTTATGGTAAATCTTGGCGGAATCTCAGTCATTGGAATCAAACAATAGATTCATGCTTGCATGGATTCATCACTGGGTTGTAGAAAGTTCTCTTGAAAACTCCTTAAAGTTCTCTTGAAAATTCCTATGATCGAGAATGGATATCATAGGAAGACCCCCTCTAGATTTTCCTAAGAAGAAATGTGTTGGAGTAGGACAAGAATTTGAAACAAAATCCTGGGTAAATGAATAATGCTTGGACCCTGTTATATTTCCACAAAATATCTTGCTGATTGTGAGTTAAAACAATATCCTAAACCCTTAAAATTCCATTGGGAAACACTTCGAATTTTTTTATGAAAAGACTTGTCCTTTTCTGAACATCGCATGAATAAAATTTCGATGTAACACAACGTGTATCGCAAGGAAACAACTGCCATGCAATACAATGTTTATCTCCCATAAAGACTTGGAAACATAGAAACATTTGAGGAAGCTTTTGTATCTTGGGAAGAGGATATTTGTCGCGGTGTGAAATATCGCACTAAAATAATTTTGGTGTCGTAAACTGCAAGATAATAGAGAAGAAATTTTGTGGCGATGCGATAAAGGAAGGAGATTTCATTTTGTTGAAAGAAAATGATATTTCTCACAATGATATTTCTGCAAGATAAGAGAGAAGAAATTTTTTGGCGATGCCATAAAGGAAGGAGATTTCATTTTGTTGAAAGAAAATGATATTTCTCACAATGCGATAAAGGAAGGAGAATTACATTTATTGCAGGAAATTAATATTTGTGACAATGAAGGATAATTCCCTCTACCATGAGGAAATAAAGAGTATTGTACGATGCAATAAAATGGGAGTGTCGCAAGGTGAAGTTCTTTTAGAGAGTGCGGTACACTACAGTTTAATAACATGGATTGAACATGTCGCATGGATGAAAAAATTTAGTTGTGAAAAAGCACATGTGTCGCATGAAGTGTATAGATGAGGACATGGACGAGGTCTAGCGGTGGACCGTACACATGAAGTGTACAGATGAGGACATGGTAGAGGTCTAGCGGTGCCAGTTTTATGCACAGGTGGTTATGCCAGGTTATCATTCAGATTATCGTCAAGGGGTTCCATGTAGGCATGCTGCCGCAGGAAAGAGCCGTAACTCCTTGCTTTGAGATAAAAAAGCCGTAACTCCTTTCTTCGAGATAAAAAATCCGTAAGTTATTGAGGAACAAACTTGGCCTATGGTCTTAGAATTGGTATCTAAGTTGAATTTAAGAAAGCCGATTTTAGTGGTCATTTAAGAAAATTCTTTACATACCACCATCCTAATTGTATAATGGGGATCAGGTATGTATGACTTGATATATTTATTTTTTTGTTCCCTCCGTACCTATTAAAATATTCAAAATCTAATTCAATTAGACATGTTAAAACATGCCAATCAAGGGAGGCCATACACATGTAAAACCACACTTCGCAATAAAGGATAAATGTTAAATTGAACATGTGTTGGATGAGTGTGTCACTTTTCTCAACCATATACACCAATGGGGGAAGCATACACAAATTTATGACCTACAAGGAAGGAAAAATGCAAAGAGGTTGAACCTAACAAAAAGAATTCCTTCATGAAGTTGCATGGTTTTCTCATCATGGACAATCCGGTGTTTTCAAGAACAGAATTTCTCGCACCCTAGACAAAGGCAGGGTGCGAACTTCATTAACATTCTCGCAGGAAAATACACTAGCAGGGTGCGAACTTCGCTCACCCTAATAGTGGAGCAGGGTGCGAACTTCTAGGGCATTCTCGCAGGTAAATACACTAGCAGGGTGCGAACTTGACAGGCAAGTTCGCAGGCTATACACAGGTAGGGTGCAAACTTCCCTCAGGTTGCTCTCAAGTGGGGTACGAACCTCCCAGGGCATGAGGAAAGTGAAGGGGTTGAGTTTTGGGTTGGATAACATTCAAATTTGCAATATTTTCTTGGTGCGACACTTGATTCAAGATCAAAATGTCTTTCAATGGCTTGAGGTTGGAGTATGCACTCGAGGGAAGCTCTAACTACATTGCTTGGAAGGACAGGATGGAGGTAGTGCTCGAAGACAATGGCTTGAAAGATTACATTGATGCAAATGTTCCTAAGCCAGTTGCGACAGATACTGCAAATCTTGATGCATGGCAAAAGAAAGTGGCGAAGGCGAGGAGGATTCTGTTCGAGGGAGTACAAGACCACATTGTCTCAAGTCTCCATGGGAAAACCACACCATATGCAATGTGGAAGGTTTTGATAGATTTGTTCCAAAACAGTAGCGACCATAGGAAATTGGCGCTCAAAGATAAATTCAGGAAGATTAAGATGGAGAAAGGATACACCATTCCAAAATATCTCACAAAGTTTGTCCAATGTCAGGATGAGCTTCGAAGTGTGGGAATAACATTCGTTGTTGATGATTTGGTGAGCTTAGCACTCCTAGGGCTTCCTAAGAGTTGGCACAGTTATCAAGACTCTGTCAATGGAAGGGAAAAATTATCGGATTGGGAATGACTATGGTTGGATCTGGTGCAAGAGGAGTTCAGTCGGAACACCAGAGATGGATCTTCATCAAAGCATGATGATGAAGAGGATTGTGCTTTGACTGCCAAGGCAAGGAAAGGGAAAGGGAAGAAATTCCAATCAAATTCTGAGTCTAAAGACAAGAAGCTGGATTTGTCCAAGGTGAAGTGTTTTCATTGTCACGAATGTGGGCATCTTGCTACTAACTGTCCGCAGAAGAAGAAGAACAAGATGGTTTCTCGAGCTGCAACTGGTGAGGCTCTTGTCTCACAATTTGAGATTGACTTTGCTTTGATCACATGCATGGAATCAAGTGCATCAGGATCAGTGTGGTATTTTCATAGTGGTGCTTCCTTCCACATGACGGAAGATAAAGAGTCTTTCATTGACTTGGAGGAGAGAGATCTCAGAATGCATATAGAGATGGGCGATGATGGAAAATACAGTGCAACTGGTATTGGTACCATTACCTTTCAGAGGGAGTCAGGTAAACCATTTCAATTGAAAAATGTTATGCATGTTCCAGGTCTAAAGAAAAACTTGGTCTCGGTCGCAATGTTGGAGGACAAAGGCTATGATGTCGTTTTTAGAAGTGGTATAGCCTACCTGCGACATAAAGAAATAGGTCAAGTCAAGAAGATAGGGATTCGAGTTAAGAATCTCTACATGCTACAGGTAGATGGTTGTGGTGCCATGGTAGGCAAGGCAAAAACAATGGTGAGCTAGGATGAGGGAAAATTATGGCACAAGAGATTAGGCCATATTCATCATGGAGCCTTGAAGATCATGTAGCAAATATCTACTAGACTTCCAAAGGGAACACTTTCTCAGTCAGATCAGTGCAAGGGGTGCACCCTAGGGAAGTATGCAAAGTCCACCTTTCATGAAAAGGAGAACCGCGCTTCAGTGATTCTAGAGAGAATTCACGAAGATGTGTGTGGGCCATTCTCGGTTGCTTCAACAAAAAAACATAGGTATTATGTTATTTTTGTTGATGACTTTTCTTGTAAATGTGGGATATTCTTCATGTAGAAGAAGGATCAAACATTCTCAAAGTTCTGTGAGTTTAAAGCATTGGTGGAGAAAGAGTCAAGGAAGAAAGTGAAATATCTAAGGAGCGATAATGGTGGAGAATACATATCTAACAAATTAAAAGACTTCTGCAGCAGAGAAGGAATTCAAGGAGAACTCATAGCGCCTCATAACCCACAACAAAATGGGGTCATGGAGAGAAAGAACAGAACGATCGTGGGTGTAGCAGGAGCGATGTTGCATGATCAGGGCCTACCATTGCATTTGTGGGCAGAAGCATGAAATACTACGGTTTATGTGCAGAACTGTTGTCCTCATAGAGTACTTGGCATGAGTACACCTGAAGAAGCTTTTATTGGTAAGAAACCTGATGTTTCTCATTTTAAAATTTTTGGTTCATTTGTTTATGTGCATGTAAACAAGGATGTCAGGAAGAAGCTGGAACCGACTGCTGAAGTTGGGATATTTTTGGGGTACACAGAAACACCCCATAATTATCGTGTGTATTTGCAGAACAGTAAGATGACTGTTATGCGACATGATATAAAATTCGATGAGGGGAAAGCCATGCGGTTGTCGCTTGAGAGGGAGATAGACTTGCATGCAGAAGAGGAATTGTTGGTTCCCAAGGATGAGTCTCAAGATGTGGATCAGCCACATGAAGAGGTTCATAGAGTGGAGGAAACCACTCAAGCAGAGCCATCCATCAGAAATGGCAGAAAGTGCACCACGGAAGCTGATAGATTGAGACTAGATGCTACACAAAATATAGGAGCCCCTATTTCACAGCACAGACAGAGACAGTCTCCTGATCGATTTGCTAGATACATGGATCTTATGAGTAAATGTATTATGACTGAACCATCTTCCTTTCAGGAAGCAGTGAAGGACCCCACTTGGGTTGAAGCTATGGTAGAGGAGTATGACTCCATTGTCAAAAACAGTGTATGGGACATTGTCCCAAGATCGATTGATAAATCGGTGCTAGGTTCGAGATGGATCAACAAGGTAAAGCAAGCTGCTGATGGGAGTGTGGAGAAATACAAGGCTAGGTTTGTGGCTCGGGGCTTCTCACAGATTGAGGGGATAGTTTATGGTGAGACCTTTGCACCTGTCACAAGGTACTCTTCCATAAGATCCATCCTTTCACTCTCAACATAGATGGGCTGGCGCATTCATCAGATGGATGTAAAAAATGCATTCCTGAACAGGATCATTGAGGAAGAAGTGTACATTGAGCAGCCAGAAGGTTTTGAGACCTTTGACAGAGAGTCGCATGTGTGCAGACTCAAGAGAGCATTGTATGGGATAAAGCAAGCACCTCGTGCTTGGTACATTCAGATAGACAACTATTTCACCAGATTAGGCTTCACCAAAAGTGAAGCGGATGCAAACCTATACCAATTTGTGGTGGAGGGTAAGCTTTTGATCATTGTTCTTTATGTTGATGATTTAATACTTACTGGTGATGAGCAGCTGATACACTCATGTAAGGAGGACCTTGCAAAGGAGTTTGAGATGAAGGATTTGGGCCTTCTTCATTATTTTCTTGGTTTGGAAATATGGCAAAGAGATGGTGAACTTTTTGTGTCTCAAGGAAAGTATACAAGAGAGATACTGGGTAAGTTTCACATGGAGGGCTGCAAACCCATGGATACTCCTCTTCCAGGAAACCGGAGGAAAGAGGATGCTACTTCTGGAGAGGTAGTGGATGCTATTGTCTATCGATATTTAGTAGGTTCGCTAATGTATTTAGTGAATATGAGGCCGGACATTTGCTATGCAGTTAACCATCTAAGTCAAGTGATGGTTAAGCCTACCAAACTCTTTTGGAAAGTGGGGAAGCATGTCCTGAGATATCTGAAGGGCACATATGAGTATGGATTATGGTATAGACAGACAGATGAGGTGAAGTTGCAAGGCTTCATGGATGCAGATTGGGCAGGCAGTCCAATGGACAGAAAGAGCACATCAGGAGGGATCTTTAGTATCAGATCTACAACTGTTTCTTGGTACAACAAGAAACAAAGATCCGTGGCACTTAGTTCCTCGGAAGTGGAATACATGGAAGCGAGCCAAGCTACATGTCAGGCTATCTGGATGAGGAAGATCTTGGCTGGTTTGTTTGGTTCTCACTTAGATCCGACAGTGATTTATTGTGATAATCAAAGTTGCATTAAACTCTTGATTAATCCTGTGTTTCATGACAGATCTAAGCATATAGATATTTGGTATCATCATCTCAGATATTGTGTGCAGTGGAAGATCATGTTGCTTCAATACATTCCTACAAAAGATCAGGATGCGAACATTCTGACGAAGGCACTCACTAGGAGCAAATTCGAATATCATAGAGACAGGATTGGGGTGAAGGATAATCCCTTTCTTGTTGAGAGGGAGTGTTGAAAAGTCAATAAGAAACATGTGTCTAATTTAGTTTTCCCTTAATTAAATTAGACAATAAATTATAATCTATTATCTCATTCATAACTAAGTGATTTGGAATTGTAACAGAATTACAAGTGTAGTTAAGTGAGTTAAGGCTAGTTGTATTAGTGAGAGTTTAGTGAATTAACTATTCATTAGTTCACAATCAATTAACTCACATGAAACTGAAGACTTGCCACTATTAACTACATGCATGTCATTCCAATGGACACTAGTTGAGATAACAGGTGAAAGGGATAGTTGGCTATCAGTTGTGATTTGTTCACACATGTAGTGGATATGCTTATGAGCATGTGCAAACAATTCATTCGATTCATTGTGAGAATTCGGATTGCAGAGCTTGTGCAAAGGAGGCAGGTTGTCTGGACAGAGTAATTGGCATAGGTATTTTCTCATTTGTGTATGACAGTGTGAGATGATTGTATTGTACTAAGAGCTCTTGGATGAGAGTTTTGTATGAGATTGTTTCATGATTCATGATATACATAATATATGATAGTGGGGTTTTTAGCTTTACGCTTTCCCCATAAAACTTTTTTGTTGTGTTTTATTGATATTTCACTTTGTGCATTGTGGTTGTGATTGTGGTTTAATTGCTTCCGCAATAATAATAGTAGAAGCAATTCTGTATTTAACAAGTGACGAAAATTGTTAGATCAGGAGAATCGCAAGAATGCATTAATTTGTATCAAAATTTCTACAAAAGTTTCACTATTGTTATTGATAGTCAAATCCATCCCACCAATCCAACTGCTAGCGTTCATTATGGAACCTTTGCAATCCCTTCTCACCATCAATTTGAAACCTATGATTGAATGATTCATTTGAATTACGATGGAGTAGGCCACATCAGAGACTCCTTCTCCACAGAATACCCTACCCCTCGACCCCAAAAAGAAAATATATAAAGAAGAAAATCCGACAGAAAGAAAATCATGGCCATGCTAAAAAAAAAACAAAAAACAAAGAAAAAGAGTTCACAATAAAGAAAAAGTGTGAATCCACCCAAAAATCAAAATCAAACCTAAAAATCCTAAATTCTCAACTCTTCTCTAATTTATCTTCACCAACTCCACCAAACGATTCAATATTCTTCCTCCCAATAGACAATACAAAGAATGACATGGATCAACTCTCCTTTAAGTTTTCTTCACCAACTCCGCAAAATGATGCATACTTCTTTCTCCCCCAACGTACCAATGTGCATCCCTAACTTCTAAATTCCTCTTTTCTTCCAGCCTCACAATGGTGCCATTGGTACACATTTTCAAATGGAATAAATCACGACTGACTCACTCTAAGGGACGAACATGCCATCACTTACTTATTTCGTCTTATCTTCTCGACGAAGACATTCGTATAGTGACCCTCTCTAGGCACTCTTTGGGAGGATTTCTCATAAGGTGGTATCATTTTTACTCATTTCCAAATGGGAAGGTTCTGCATTGGTACACGTTGGTCAATGACAACACCACCTTTTGAAACGTGTTTGGCATACTTATTTTGATTTTATTAAATTTTTTTTTGTTTTTTTAATTTGATTTTTTTTCGTAATATTAGACATCAATGGTAAATGATTCAATTTGAATTACAAAATAATTAACATATTTTAAAATTTTGTAAAATATTGTTGAAATTTGAGTCTCCAAAAACCATTTTAGAGTGAGCTTGTTAAGCATCTATGTCAACAAATATTAGCATTGATTTTCCATCCATTTGTTTGCTAAATATTTTTTTTATGATTGGTAAGGCGATGTTATTTTTTTTAAGCTATTATCTTTGTGTAAGTATTTAGCTGCAAGACCCAACATTTCCATTTCATTTCATCTAGATAATCTAGAATGTCGATACATGGATAAGGTCTCATCCTCAATGTCATGTCCCAAAGTTTAATAACATGGATTGAACATGTCGCATGGATGAAACAATTTAGTGGTGAAAAAGCACATGTGTCGCATGAAGTGTATAAATGAGGACATGGACGAGGTCTAGCGGTGGACTGTAAACACGAAGTCTAGCGGTGCCAGTTTTATGCACAGGTGGTTATCATTCAGATTATCGTCAAGGGGTTCCATGTAGGCATGCTGCCGCAAGAAAGAGCCGTAACTCCTTGCTTTGAGATAAAAAAGTCGTAACTCCTTTCTTCGAGATAAAAAATCCGTAAGTTATTGAGGAACAAACTTGGCCTATGGTCTTAGAATTGGTATCGAAGTTGAATTTAAGAAAGCCGATTTTAGTGGTCATTTAGGAAAATTATTTACATACCACCATCCTAATTGTATAATGGGTATCAGGTATGTATGACTTGATATATTTATTTTTTTGTTCCCTCCGTAACTATTAAAATATTCAAAATCTAATTCAATTAGACATGTGAAAACATGCCAATCAAGGGAGGCCATACACATGTAAAAACACACTTCACAATAAAGGATAAATGTTAAATTGAACATGTGTTGGATGAGTGTGTCACTTTTCTCAACCATATACACCAATGGGGGAATCATACACAAATTTATGACCTACAAGGAAGGAAAAATGCAGTGAGGTTGAACCTAACAAAGAGAATTCCTTCATGAAATTGCATGGTTTTCTCATCATGGAAAACCTTGGGGAGGACCATCCTAAAGGACATTGAGGCTCACCCACAACATTCATGATTGAAGTGAAAATTTAGTCTATAATATCTATATCTTTTATATTAATAAGGAGTTCAATAAGCAGTGAAATTTACAATAGAGTCAACCTAGTGGAAATTCTAAATCTCTTAAATGATTGGCATGATTTCATAGCTCTTAAACTCCCAGAGCACTAGGGAAGGATGCTATTTTCAATTACCATCATGACCAAGGAGAAAAAAAAGTCTCATTCGCTAAGTAATGTGTAATTAATTTACATCAACCATACCGATGAAGAAGTCATAAAGTAGAATATCAAAGGAGACTCAATGTTCGCTAGTTGAAAGGAGTTTTAATATAAATACGATTTATATTTTATATTAAAAATGAAGGATAAATTATGAATTCTTTGTGAAAATTTCAATAATGAAGGGTATCATTATAGACATAACATATTGTGAGAGTGAAACCGAACCTCAAAACATAAAAAAAATGAGGAGAAATTGCATTGTGAATTCTTAATCAATAACACAATATTTTTATGTAGATGGGTGAAGTAGTTTTTATGGTGGGTTCTCAAACTTGTTTTGCAAGATATCCATCACAAATTATATTTTTTGATTTTTGTGAAATATCCATCAAAGATTATATTTCTTTTGTGTTTTACAAGTTATAGCTTCTAAACACTTTATTTGATTAGAATATTTTACTAAAACCTATTTTCATTTCAATGCATTGTTTTTCTGTTAGAAACACAATATTTTTTTGTACATGGTTGGAGTAGTTTTAATGGTGATTGATCAAACTTGTTTCGCAAAATATCCATCATAAATTATATTTTTGGGGGTTTTGCAAGTTATATATTCTAAAATGGTTTTTCAATTAAAAGAATTTCTCCATAATTGTTTTATTCCTAAATAAAAACTATAAGACAACCCAAAATACATGACCTATAACATTCAAGCTAAAACATTTTATCCAGAAGGGAGATATAATGTGCTACCCCTAAATATAGCTTCACATATAGTTATTGTACTATCCTATAGAACTTTAAGGATTTTTCCATATCCATTAAATCCTAAACTATGATAACCCCTACCCTTAATGATAACAAAATATCCTCATTACCTTTTAAATTAATAAAGTTGTAATAAGGGTTCCATCCGTAACTATTTACATTAAGAAATATACCTACATAAGGGATTCCAAGTCCTAGGTGCCAACTAGGTTTTCTTTCCATGCATACGATAACCCACTATACAAATTATATTCCAAACCCATGATGTAGTGTTATGGTAACTCTCATAGGCGTGGGGTGGCGAACACTAGGACTTGCAACCAGGAGCCACGGTAGTTGATTTTAGTGCATTAAAGTCATGGTAGGGTATGACAATGTCTAATTACTTCCCCAGTACTTGTGAGATTTCACGCCTCAGACACTAGGCCACTATCATCTCTCCACTTCACAATTTTCACATCGTCGGAGGCGAACGTACCCTTGGTCATTTCCTCCATTACGAGAGATGGGCTCAAGGCCCATAATTTTCCAAAGGAAATCTCTCCCTTACACTTGTCTACTAATTTTTTCTCATCCCCATCGCGAACCTGGTAACTAAACTACTCTGTAGAACCACAGAGGTAGATCTAAGCCCTGTAGACCATGTGTATTGGTGATCCTTGAATTACATAAGTAATTTCTCGGAGCTTTGATACTCTGTTCCAATGAGGTTCTAGTAAAGTGTTTCCCCTATTTTGTTACTTTCTTTAAAATAAATTTATAGCATGTTTTGTCTTCTCCATGAGTTATTTAAAGTTTTGGAATACCTACACTCTTCCAAGAACCGTAGTTGTAGCATTCTTATTCCTTGAACTACATATCTTATGTTTTTACTTCCCCAACTTAAACTCATCATAAGTGAATTTGTGATTTTCTAAGATGTAGAATGGGTATTTTGTTCATGGAAAGGTTCACTTAATCTTTAGCTAAATATCTCTACATACAATTTCTTTCTTGCCAATAGTGCAGGTCAATACTCAATTTTCCGATAGAGAACCTCGTATTTCCCATTGGAAAATCATTACTTGGTGTCTCATTCTTGTTTTGTTGTAAGGGACCATAAACCCTTATTACTGTTTGCATTCCTTGTCAATAAGAAATAAACATATAATTTCTAGAGGTTACCCTATGGTGAGGGATCTGATGGTACTGTGAACGAGATGTTGACTATTTTTCTGACTTCTTTAAATGTACTCATTGTTTCTATAATACATTCACTTACCTTTTGGTTTACTGAGGCAAGGGAGAAAAGGGGTCTGTCTATTTAAAATTTGTGAGGACACTACGATAATTCTCATTCCTTGAAATCCCTCGCCATCACTGTAACACAAGTAATCTCGATAACTAGCCCTTGTAACTGGTCTTTGAATTTATTTCATCTCTGGATTAATTCATTTGATTTGTAATGTTCGCAATATTATTTCTTCTTGTTAACCCAATGGTTAAAAATTCCTTTGTGACTGTTCTTCAAATTACCCTAGGTAATTTTAATTCTGTGATGAGCTGGTAATTTGACTTACTCTATCAAAACCTTGCAATTACTTATCATAGGGTTTTTATCTTCATATGGGGCTCCGTTGTAACTCGATCATATGATTTCTCTCTGTAATTTTTTTTTGATTTATTTTATGGATATGCGTTTGATGAATGGGTCCATTTTCTTTGCGAGGGAACACATCAACCTATGGTGTGCACACTCCTCTTCTTGAGTCACAGAATTCACTTTGCAAGGAATGAAGGGATGGACACTCTCGATTTAAGTACATGTTCCTTCCTCATCTTGATTTATCTTATTCCCTTTGATTATAATATTACAATATCGTAATCATGAAGCTGGGTAACACTTTTGCTTGTTTTATGACAAAAAAAAATGCATTTTCACAAGTTTTTCAACTTCTGTCATACAAAAGTATTTTTTGTATTTAGAATTTCACTTTACAGTAAAAACAAAACTTGTAAATAATTTTGTTATCATTCCAATGACTATTTTTCAATTTTTTTTTATCAAGATTTGATATGTCAATTTGACAATTGTTTAACAGTATGTTCGTTAAACATGAAATGAATGATAATGAGTTATTGTTTTCCACAACAATGTATCTGTTATTAAACTTATG
>ML778186.1:184375-216609 GCA_009831015.1 Picea engelmannii
TTAAATAAAATTAGATAAAAACAATGAAAATGAAAACAAATTATACCCAATGAAAGTAGATTCAATTTTTAAAATGTTGGTATCAATTCTCAAACTAAATTTTGAGTATTTGTAGGAGTCTGCTACCTCCAAAGATGAAGTAAGATGGAGAGAATTTGCAGTTTCCTGCAAACAGTCCCATTTTCAAGTTTTCGGCCGAAATATTATTTCGGCCGAAACCTAGTTTTTAACGGAATCCATTAAAAATAAACGTTTCGGTTGAAAAGTATTTCGGCCGAAATATTCTTACCATGGGAAAATAGTTCATCCAAAAAACATTGTACACGAATTTTGAGGGCACTGTTAAATTTGACGTGAAAATTTTCGGCCGAAAGTAACATTTGTTCGGCCGAAAAATTGCCGCTACAAATTTTGGAGACCCGATTGTCACGAAAGTGTTACCCAGATTCATGATTTTATAGGTCACCACTTTCGTTAATGTATACAATTATCTATGTATAAGAGGGACTCTTAAAATTACTTGTTTCATACCCTTTCAAGACTGTATGAATCTCTCTTTACCTCACCAGTTTGAATTATATAAGATGAAAGGAGACAACATATTTCACTTGTTTTACTTCGATAAAATATGTTTGTGTTGGTTTCAATTATTTCTTTTCTGAAATCAATTGTTTGTATGCATAAATTTTAGCAGAAGGTAGATCAAATAATCTACCATGGCCATGAGGCATGCCCATATAAAATTCTTCATATATATATATATATATATCCATTTCACATATAATACCTCAGAAAAAAAATTAAAAATTTTCCAAATAGTGGATAATCCACACATCTATCATGGCCACGAGGCACACTTATACAAATTATCATATATATATATATATATATATATATATATATATATAAACATACCATCAACCATTTAACACTTCATGAAATGAAAAGACACAGTTAATATACATATATGAACAATCTATGCTGGGAAAGCAAATGGAACAACCACGTTCCACCCAATTATAGATACAAAACAACTGCGTTTTACTTTTCCTTACCACCCCTAGCCTAACCATGACTCCATAAGCAAGAAATGGGCATCATTTCTTAGCCATTGTTTCTCTGAATAGTTTCATAAAATTGTTTTCCTAACACGAGATGTTCTCATAAAAACAAATAAATTATCCTTCCCAAAATATTAAGAATCATCCTGCCTCCCATATGTGTTGTATTTATCTCAGGCCTAGATCTTTTCTTTTCTTTCCCTCCTTGGGAAATTCACAGCTTTACAAATCCTTGATTTCTATGGGCTGCTAGTGATAGAACTAAACTTATGAAACTTGTAAAAATCAACTCTAAGTTAATTCAGACTTGTTCCCCACTCATGGAGTGATAGTCAACTATTTTTAACCTGGTTGTTCCATTTTTCTTCCAACGTTAAATTTTATTAAATATTTTGTCTCATACACGTGTCCATCAAAGAGGATAGTTGGAAAGTCAAATATTTGTCTGTCATAAAAATAATAATTACATGCTTCCACAAATATAAATTCAAATTTCCATAAATGGAAGTTTATTTTTGAATAACAACTTTGAAAAGATTTATTTCTTGAATAATTTGAGGATATTACATCCTCTCTCGCTTAAGTATAAAAATGTCCTCTGTGTTCAATCATCTCTTGGAAAAAAATTGGATAATATTTCCACATATCTCCTTCCAATTCCCAAGTAGCTTCCTCATGAATAAGGTCTTCCGTTGCACTTTTTCCTGGAAGATGGCTCTGTTTCAAAGTACTGTTTCTTTCCTATCCAGAATGCATAGAGGTTCCTCTTGGAATTCAACTTATGGTTCCACCTGCACCATGTTCCAATCAATGATGTGATTAGTATCATGAATATATATTTTTAATAATGAAACATGAAAACCATTATGAACTTTTAAATTTGTAGTAAGTTTCAGTTGATACGCCACTGGTCCGATTCAAGTTAAGATCTCGAAAGCACCAAAAAATCTTTGTGCCAGCTTGGAACAATTTCCTAGCTTTAGGGAGCTTCTCCTCGCTTTGAATTTTAGATATGCATCCTCCCCAATTTTGAATTCCCGATGTCTCATTTTTAGATCTTCATATCTTTTCTCTCGATCTTTTGGCTCTTTCAAGTTATGGTGTACCACTCTTAGCATTCTCTCCATTTCTTAGAGCATTTCTAGTCCAATAATAATCCTGTCAACTAGATTATCCCAACTGATCCTGGTGGTGCATTTCCTCCTATATAAAACTTCAAAGGGACTCATCTTAGTCCATGCTTGATACCCATTATTGTTTACGAATTAAACTAAGTGTATATATTCTTCCCACTTAGTTGGTTTTGTCCTTGTTAATATTTTTCCTGAGAAAATAAATCTCTTTTCACCCTTGCAAGATGCATTTTTGAAAGGCCACCATGAGAAACTCCCTTTACACACTGCGAAAATCCATAATTTTTGCATGTTGTACTATAGCCAGTCCATGGTATTTCCATAGGCTAATATATAGGCAGGTCACGATGGCGCTTTAAAACTAAAAGAGGAAAGAAGTTTTAGCAGCTTCTAGAAGTGGAATCTTCTGGAAATATGAAATGGCATCCATGTGGTTATGATCCTACTGACTTCTCTGATTTGATAGAATCATCCTCATCTCTTTAACCAATTTAGCTTCTCCTATGTAATGATAGGCTTCTCATGGAAAAGGTTAGAGGTACAAGCATAAAGAAGCATAGAGACTGAAGAGATAATAGATTGAAGTCTATGTGAAGAATCCTATTTCAAATGATGCTTGAGGTCTCCATTCATCTACCAAGATTTTGAGAGGAATCTTGATCCAAATATCAGAGAAAATGTATGTGTGTGTCAGAACGAAGGGCCACTGAAATGGAACTTGTGACATCAAGGAAATTCAGTTGTATTTTCTACCTTTCATTAATATAATACGATGGCATGTATATTTCCCATAAAATGATTGATATTTTATTACATGACTCCTTGATCACATGTTTAGCTCGTCATTGAATTTCTCTACTGCTTCTTTCACATTGGTTGATTTGTGTTATTATTGATCTAATCTCGCAGGAGCATTGGAGAAAGACAAGATCAACAAATACATAAGGAAGCGATTCATAAGGTGTGTTATCTATTCCTCCTTTGGTAATTAAATTCAATGATCGTAATCTAGGGAAAGCGTATTCTTCCATCTTGTTTTGTTCTAGATCCAGGTGGATCTAGGGGGATTAGTTCATGTCCACATCTACCGATTTACCCGTTAATAGTCCTTACATACATTTGTAACATGTCCTCGATAATTTGATTTGTTTATTCTATTTGACCATCTGTTTGTGGATGATAACTTGTGTTGAAATTCAAATTAGTACCCAAACCTGCAAACAATTCTTTCCAAAATTGGATGTAAATTTGACATCTCTATCTGAAATTGCCATCTTAGGGACTCCATGTAACATAAATATTTATTTCATAAAAGTTTCAGCGATATTAATCTCCTTGTAAGTAGATTTCATAGGTATAAAATGTGCATACTTAACTTAGATTATCGATTACTACCATAATTGAATCATTTTGTCTTTAAGTCTTAGGCAAACCTCTGATCAAGTCCATTGAAATAATTTCCTAGTTCCATTTGGGTATAGGCAGAGGTCATAACAAACCTACCAGATGTTGATGCTCATTCTTTACCTGCTGACAATCTATACATTTAGAGAAGTATTCACCTGTTTCATTTTTCATGTTAGGCCAATAAAACTATTTACCTAAGGATATTATCATTTTTTGATATCCTGGATGACTAAAATATGGATTTTTGTGCAACTCATCTAGAATTATCATCTTCAATTCAGTCACATTAGGTACATATAACCTGTCTTTGAACCTTAACAATCCATTTTTATCTATATTCAGATCTGTTTTGTGTAGATTTTCTTCATTTCCTTGCAATTGTTCTCTTATTTTGATGTAATTTTCATCATTTATTATTTCATATTTTATCCTATTCTCAATATCATTTTTTACTTTCTTGATAATTACTTCATGATGCCCATTAGTCCTTCGACTTAGTTGATCTGCAACCTTATTTTCTTTTCCCTTCATGTGTCGTAGTTTCAAATTTAACTCAATTAAAAAGGCCAACCGTCTTGTTTGTCTTACATTAATATCTTGTTGAATAAACAAGTGTTTTACACCACTATTATATGTTAGTAACAAGAATTTAGTTCCCATTAAATCATTTTTCCACATTTTCAATGCATGAATCACAACTATTAATTCTAGATCATGAGTTACGTAGTTTCATTCATGTTCTTTCAATTTGTGTGATTCATAATAGATGACGTGTCCATATTGTGTTAACACTCCTCTTAATACCTCTTTACCTTCATCCGCAGAAAATGTAAAGCCTTTATCTAGATTTGCTACCCTAAGGATTGGTTAATTTTATTTATTTATTTATTTTTTTTATTTTTTTATTTCTGGCAGAATCAACAAATAGTTGGGCACGTACTCACATTACACATGGCCAAGTTATCCAAATTCTACCACTATAACCTCTATGTGTGCCCACGATTCCCCTTACGCGGCACACAAGGTAAGTCAGGGGGATTTGAACTCGAAACCACATGGAACTTCATATCACTTCATATTCACAACACTTGCCAATTGAGATACCCCCCTGGGGACTTAAGAATTGGTGTTATATTTAACTGTTCTTTCAGTTTATAAAATTTGTCTTGGAATTTTTTAGTCCAATTAAATTTTATTCCATTTTTTTGTAGTGATGTGATTGGATAGGCGATTATGGAAAATTCTTCGATAAACCTCTTGTAATAACTGATAATCCCCATAAATGATATTATGTCTGTTGTGTCTTTATGAATAGGCCATTCCGTACTGAATCTAATCTTTTATGGGTCTACTGCGATACCATCTTTTGATATTACACGCCCTAAATATTGTATCTTCCTTTGGTAGAAATCACATTTATCAAAATTAGCATACAACTTATGTTCTCTTAGAGTCTGCAATACTGTTTTCAAATGTTTTTCATGTTATTTTTTTGTTTTTGAATAGATTAAAATATCATCAATAAAAATCAACACAAATTTATCCAAATACTAGCTAAATATACTATTCATCAAACACATAAAAGTTGTTGGTGCATTAGTTAGTCCAAACAGAATCACTAGAAATTCATAATATTTGTAACATGTTTTTAATGTTTTTTTGTTTACGTACTCGTCCTTTATCCTTACTTGCTGATAACTAGATCTCAAGTCTAGTTTAGAGAATATTTTTTCTTCTCCAACCTGGTTAAAGAGATCGTTGATTCTATGTAAAGGATATCTATTTTTAATCGTCATTTTTTTCAATTGACAATAATCGATACATAATATTATCGTTCCATATTTCTTTTTAACAAACAAAATTCATGCTCCCTAAGGTGAAACACTTGATTTGATATACTCTTTATCTAACGGCTCGTATAACTAAATTTTCAGTTTTGTTACTTTGGGAACACTCATTCTATAAGAACTGCAAAGTCCTCCAAAATTGGTTTTCTTTCTTATTCTAAGAGATTAGTTACTCAAATAGCATATACTTTGCAACCCTTATTAATACATTTCTTGAATTACATTGTTGATATTCACCTACCAAAAATTGGTTTTCTGATTCCTTGAATTGTTCTTGCTGTATTATTTTTATCCTTATACACAAATGACTTTTCATAAAAATTTAATATCAGTTTATATCATTCTAACTAGTCCATTATGATAATTATATCATAAGACCCTAAAGGTAACACATCTAGATTTAACTTTGTATTCTGACCATTTATACTGAGTTCACAATCAGATGAAATTATGTTACCTTTCTTCTTGTCCCTGTTTCTACATGTACTAACCAAGAATTTGCATGCTTTAACTTCCTTAACTTGTTTGATTCTACTAAATTTGGAGTAATGTAACTCAACCTACCTCCTTAACAGTGTTAAGAAACACTATTATTATGAATTTTACCTTCAACTTCCATAATAGTGGATTGATGATATGCCTACCTTCCATCCACAACTACATTGATCCTATGCATTCTTCTGCCAATATCTCAAACAATTGAATCCTCTTGAAGGTTGTGGACTGAGGTCCTTGCTGATGGGTTTAAGCATGGAAAATTTCTCCTTAGGTGGGGTCATCCACACTCCCAACATTTCAATGGTTCTCTGGACTATTCGGTACCTTCTTGAATACCAAATTGACTGGTTTATTCCCCACTTGAGTATGTTGTGTGTTAGAGGGATATTCCTTCCTTTGTTTATTCCCCCCTTTAGTATGTTATGGAAAGGGGTTGGTTGGAATACTTTCTTGTGCTGGTTTAATTTATCCTAATTCTTATCTTTCCAATCTTTAAGAGTTTCTGATCTCTTTTGATACTATCCGTAACACATCTGGGCCTTCCTAAGTACCTCATTTAAATAATTTGTATTATCAAAATCAATTATGTCTTTATAAGGCTGTGGTAAACAACTTAAGAAACCTTTAATTTTACCTTATCTTCTTTGATATAGGGTACAAACCTCAACAGATCTAGAAATTTATTGATCAGATCATCCATAGCCATTTGTCCTAATCACAATTTGTAAAATTTCTTAGTCTTTCTTTCATAATAACTTTGTGATAGGTATTGTTTCTTGAAATTCTTTTTGAATTCTGACCATTCCATCTGTTTTTCTTTCAATCTTCTTGCTAGCTTCAGATCTTTCTACGAGATACTATCTTTTCCTTTTAAGTTATAAATGGGCATTCTAACCTTCATATTACTGGATAAATTATAAACCTGAAAGTATTTATTTATGTCTAGCAACCATGATTCAACTTCCTCACCAGTATTTGATTCCCCATTAAAGGTGTAGGGTATTATCTTTTTGAATTCACCTTCCAGGGGATGAAATTTATTTCTCTTATTTTCTATACATGCCTTGGTTTCTATCATGTGTGTATCCTCAAAAGAATTGTCTTCTCCTTATGTTTCCTGACTAGAATTATTTGAGGACCTCTTCCATCTCATTATTTCTTGGAATTTTATTTGTTGATATATTGTTTAACAAGATTTCATTAATTTCCAGTTGATATTCTTGAGATTTCTTTAACCTTTCATTATCATACTTAAACACGTGCGATTCCATAATGATATTATTCATTGTTTCCAATTTACTTGGGTGGCTGAACTTCCCTCACTGTGATGTTCTAGATATCTAGGGAGATCTTGAATGTGGTTTCTATCAGGTCTGTTTCCTTCTCCATTCTGTGCCGACATTTTCAAAAGAAAAAATATCTATTTATGTTTGTAACAATCAATATTATGTAACATCCCGCTCTGGCGCACTTACCAAACTTATTCTTTGAGAACACTTGCTCGCAAGTGATCTGGATTTATATGATGATAAAAATTTTTCTTTCATTATGATGCGTTGAATTATATGACAGGATGTTTTTACTACCCTGGTGTAGACAGGTGCTGCTGACTCAGTGTTTTTTTTAGTGTGTAGGGTTTCAGACCTTGAGGATGCAGAGGCATTGGTGGAACTCCCTTGGACTCCGAATTGAGTCAGGGAGTGGGATATTTGAGTTGTTTCATTTACGATGATATTGTTTTGTTTTGATGATATGCTATTGATTTTATGATGTGTTGTTGACATGATCTAACATGATGGTTGATAATGCAGGCTGACGATAGCTTGTCGATCGGACTCAAATATGGAGTAAAGGGGCCACACACGGGTTCCAGAGAGATTAAGGGAGAGGTGTGTACAGTAGCCCTGCCACAGCCTACTAGCACTCCCGCCGTGGCTCGAACTATAGGTTAACAATTACCTAGTTTGAGAGGATCCACGATGTCGTGAGGGCAGACTGCGATAGTCGCTCACGATGATTCTGAGGGGCCCGCAATAAGGTGGGGGCCTTATTCCTTATATCCCTTAGTCTCCCACAAGCTCACCTGGCAGAGTGTTGACTCTAGGGGTTATAGAGTCTACCAATCCGTCAAGCCAGCGAGTGGCACCCTTGGAGCACATGGTGCATCCTGAAGGGCACGTCGCGCAAAGAATTACAAGTTAGTGAGTGGCACCCTTGGAGAACGTGGTGCATCCTGAAGGGCACGTCGCATGACAGAAGCAATTGAGGTGAGTGGCACCCTTGGAGCACGTAGTGCGTCCTAAAGGGCACGTCGCTTTGAGGATGATGATGAGACAGCCTAGATGACCCTGAGACCTTAGCACCTGATAAATTCTTACAACGCCTCCCCTAATTAAATTGTCTCCCTGTTCAAATCAAACCTAGATTAAAACATCTCTAAGATAAATTGACCGGTCCTAAGAAAAGATCCTCCAAAAATAAACCTAGGGCGTAAACTAACACCCACCTAGGAGTGAATTAAAGTCTTCTAAAAAGTAACGGGGGTAAAGTAATAAGGGGGTTAATTTAAGCGAAACCCGTGGTGTTTAGTTTTTAAAGGGAATTAAAAAGTATTAAAGAGGGGAGTATAAAATTTAGGATTTCAAAAAAGATAATAATAATATAAATATTTATTTATATATTGAAAGCAATATTAAGCGCATTTACCATTTGGGGGTTGTAAAAAATAAAAAATAAAAAATAAAAAATGAAAAAATAATAATAATAATAAATAATGGAAAGAGAAAAAGAAAAAGAAAAATGAAAATAAAAATAAAAATAAGGAAACTTGGAATAAGGAAACTTAAAAATTGGAAAGTGGGAGACTTAGGGTAAAAAGCAAAAGGAATCAACATTAAAGGAATTACTAATTTCAGAAACTTCATTTTAGGAAAGTAATTAAAAGCATGAGAGAGGATCTAGGAACCCTAGGAGAAATTTAAGGAGTGATTTTGGGGGAGTGAGGGAATTTAGTCTTTTACTTATTAAAAAGGATTTAACTATTGGAGAACCCTAGGGATGAGTGACACTTGGACGACGGAGATTGTTTAGAAGTTGGTCATTAAAAATTAATTAATTGATAATTAGGAAAGTAGGTGAGTCTCAATTTTTCTATAAAAGAAAGGGAAAGGAAGGAAAAAGGGGATGAACGGTTAGCGTAACGTTACGATGCCGAATTGTGGTTTGACAAATTTTCTTGTGTGGAGTTGTGTGTATCTCAGCTGTGTTTTTGGAGTGGTAGCTCAGCCGTGGAGGCAAGCTGAGATGCTAGTTTACCTCTGGTTCTTGTGTGGCCCCTTTGCGGCTCGGGGGGCTAAGGGGGAAGCAGAGTACCCCTAGCGTTTGGTTGGGAGGTATCGTCGAGGTCGCTAAGGTCGGAGAGCAAGAGAGGCAAGGAGCACGGGACAACAATCGAAGCGTGGTCATCCTCCAAGGTAGGCGAAGAGGCTAAGGTATGGTCGTATTTTTTTTGGTAGAATAGAAGGCACTAGAATTGATGTAGATCTGACTATTGCTGGAAAGTGAAATGGCATCAACATGCTTAAAGGGTTGCTTCATTTGTCGTTTTTCTGGACGATTTACATAGATTAAAATTTTACAATGTGGTGGAACCTCCTTAAAGTTTTAACAATTGTTGAGTGATGAATGTGTAACTAACTGTGGAATTACCTTTGCCGGTAGACTTATCTCTGTTGACATTGGCCTTTAAACTCTACGTTAATGTAATGTATTTCCTGCGTTTTTTTTTCTTGTGTGTGGTAAGTCTCGTGGATGGATTAAGTGGGGTGTAAATCCCGACGTGTAAGTTTACTGCCCAACGTTTTGTTTTCTTCTTCCTTACTTAAATTACCCTTTGGTTGTTGCGCCCAACCCTTGCTGCCCCAAAGGAACGATCTCCGGGTCCTATGCCGAGTCGGCCCTCCTTCCGCCAACTAAATTCTTTTCCTTCTCTACGCCCAGCACCCAATGGTGTCTCCGCAAATTCACTGTATCCCTGAATATTTTACCTTCTTCACGAGTGAATGCGTCCTGCATGGGCATTGTTTAATTATGTGTTCTATTTTGTTTTGGTCACTAAACCCTCCTGGAAGTAATATTCTGTAGATTGAGAACTACCTGTCACTAAATCACATTCTACTGTTGAAGCTCATTCGTTTCCACTGCTACCATAGTATTGGACTGTTGAATCGCTGCGTTGGAGTGATATCTCCCTGCGACTTCGTTTTCCTTTTTTTCTGAGTTGTTGGTGTCTCTGGGCAGATCTGTGGAGAAGACCCTCACGCGCTCTGACCACAGGTCATGAGTTCAATGTTCCACCTCTCTACAATGGGGGTTATTTACCCTGCGTTTGGCGGAGGCGTCCCGCCTTGTCTGCTGATAAAACTGTGCGTGGGCGTTCTCCTTCTGTGCGACCGGNGGGGAAGAGAAGGCTGCGTTGTCTGAGTCGGTCGTTTTTATGATAGCCAGACAGCTCAAGGTAATCCCGTTCCTGAAACCTCGCCTGTATTTCTTCGAGGCTGTCACATACCTTTGCCGAAAATAGCAAGACGTGTTCACATCCTTAAAACCTTCAGAGATTCGTGGCCAGCAAATCGTCTCCCTTTATGGAGGGCCATAAGTTGCATAAGATAATAAGAATGATGACTGTCGTCCTGTACATGGGGTACACGCATGAGTATTCAGCGTAATTTGTTTATCAATCGACAGTTGTTGTTGCGCTGTTTTCCCCATTTTTTATTGTTATTTGATGTTATGTCCCATCTCTCATTACTGCTGACAGCACTGTTAGACGACAACGCATACCTTCAGAATTTTATTCCAGTGCACACCATTAGATTCACCGTTAGCATGCCAGCGCAACCCTCAGTTTTAGTGATGTATTAAGTGAGCCCTCTTTGTCGTGTCTTTTTATTTTTATTGTTGACATTCTGTACAATCCAGATTGAAGGGTAATCCGTTGATTTAGCTTCTCAGGGTAACCCTCAACTAATATTATTGCCAATGAGTGTATGAGAAGCTCTTTTATATATATAGAGACATGTTATTAGTTGATATTTTAATGACTGTTTTATTAATTGATATTTTAATGAATATTCTTAAAAGGGGCAATTTAAATAGGCAAATGATATATTGCCAGTTGGGATATGATGTTATTGTAATGTGAGGTTATTTTTCTAACGGAACTTACTATACAGAAATTAATCCATGGAATTA
Source organism: Picea engelmannii (assembly GCA_009831015.1). NCBI lineage: Eukaryota > Viridiplantae > Streptophyta > Pinopsida > Pinales > Pinaceae > Picea > Picea engelmannii. The sequence goes on from ML778186.1 coordinate 195,575, forward strand.
ATTGAGGAATGTATCACTAAAATATATTAATGATTAACATAGTTTTATGAGGGATTCAAGTCTCTAGATGCACCATCTCTTATTAGATAATTAATTCGAGATCACACGACCAATAAAATTTCATAGTATGAATGAAATACTGACGTCATAATTGATTAATGATCCATTTTCTTAATTACGATGATGTTATCATTCCCCAAGACGAATATTATTTATTGGACAGATGAATGGAAATAGATTAAATATTATTCAAATTTCATTTCTATATTTGAGCATGATGGACATAAAAGTACAATGTTATTATGATTTCCTTTAAGTGGAGCTAAACCAACATAGAAGTATCTTAACTCCAATTCTAGGGTTAAAATCAATTAAATATAATCTATGAAAACTTAAAGGAGCCCCAACAAACACGGATGTTCTCTCTATATACATGGTACTCTTTTAAAAGTTAACATTTTACATTAATATTTTATTTTATTATTCTATCTTGGTTCATATGTAGGAATGTTACACATCTCATTGTTAGCGTTGGGATTTATGATATTGGATCAAGTGTCATGTCAACTTAGGCACAATACATGTCTTTAAATTAGCTATAAATGTACCTAGATTTTCTCCATACAAAATAATTTAATGAAATTACTAAGAATAATTAAGTTACATTGAATAGAGTTATATCTTATAAAAAGAAAAACTTAACCTCTTTATAATTTTTAAGGACACTTGTTGAATAATATTATTCATTTAAATTGACATCATTTTAATTTTGTATATTATAATGGTTAATTATGGCATTAATAGTAATATTGTCAATTATTGTTAATAGTTAAATAATGTTTATAAATTTCGTATTTGCATTATATCGTCGAGTATGAATGGTGTTGCTTGTACCATACAACCAATTGCAAGGTTAGAGTTGGATGTATGACTATTATTTTATTCTACATTATTGTAATTAGGGATGAAATGATATGGATATCTTGTTGTAAGGTTGTGCAATCTATTGATAATGATAAGACATACTTAGTGGAATGTCCTGGAATTACATACCATAACTACTCGGAGTTGTAAATGAGGTTTGATGATTCATTGATTAATGTGGAACTTGGGCGTTGAAGTCAGAGTCCTTGTCACGCGCCTTCCGTAAGGGGGTGCAATTGTTCTTCTTATTTATGTTGTGCTTGATTCGGGTTAGTTGGTTGCTTGGTCCGTTGTGTCGGGTGGGATCTAGACACCTCCCTGTTCCTCAGAACAGTCGCCAGTGCTGAGACCTTAAATGGTTAAAATCGATGGGAACCCGGGCTTGAGCATTGATTATGTTTCTTGGAGGTCCTAACCATTGCAGGGTAGGATGGGCGGGAGGTCAGTCGTATTTATCAGTCAGGTTTACGTTGTCGCTAAATGTTTGCGTTGTGCACCTTATGCCTATGGTCCTACATTGTTTGTGGTTGCTCGTCGTGTGCCTTTAGTATTCTTATGATGAACCTCATGGTTACTTATTGTCGGTTGTCCAGGGCGTTGCACAGTTATGTGTGTTGTTACTTCTACACGCGCGCACACACCTTAAACACACAAAAAAAAATTCACCTGTTACTGGAATGGTCGTAACGTCACAGTTCGTTACATATGGTATCAGAGCGGGTTCGACCTGCGACTTGGGATTCACTACGGGTTCCGTTGACATGATAGTATTGATTATTTTGTTGTTGATTGAGCTGCTTGTCTGTGTGCAGGTAATCATGGTTAGAGGATGCCGCAGAGGCAGACGACAGGGTGCTAGGGGAGGCGGCGTGACGCCTCCAACAGCATCCACACCTGAGGGGTCTAACCCCCAGGGAGGCGAGTAGGTCCTTGGACAGGAGAAGATCGCAGTTGCTGATGTTGTGGGGATGATGAGATCCTTCCAGCACATGTCCAAGGTGTTGATCAGCATATTAGACAGAGATGAGGCCAGGGCGCCGACACCTGCTGAGGTTCCGCCGCGCACACCGACCGTTACTGGCAGCATTCATCGTGAACTTAAGAAGGTGAAATTTCCCGAGTTCTTTGGTGCCCCGGATGGCATAGCCCCCGAGGCATGGTTTGATAATATGGCGATGTGATTCGCACTTCACGATTATACCTCCAACATGAAGGTCCGCATGGAGGTCTTTCAACTAAAAGGTAGCGCTCTTCTATGGTGGAAGATGCTCCTGCCGCAGCTAAACATGGTCGTTGAAGACGTGTCATGGGAACTGTTCGAGGAACGGTTCTGAGAGAGATATATTTCTGAGGAATTCATTGAGCGTCAGCTGAATGAGTTCAATGCCTTACGACAGGGAGGTCGTACAGTGCCCGAGTACGAGGCATGTTTCATGGAGCTGCTCCGGTATGCTCCACATTTGAACACTGAGAAGCTCAAGGTCAACAGGTTCGTGTTTGGCCTTAACGATAGCCTGCGTGAAAAGGTTAGGATTATGATGCCTCAAACCTTGCACGATGTTGTCCAAAAGGCCCTCATAGCAGAGGAGGAGCTTATCAGTGGGGGTCAGACCAGGACTCCGGCGAGACCTGCAGAGCAGGGTTCATCTGGTACGTCGCAGCAGCAGACGCCAGTGAGACACACGTCGGGGTATCGTGGCTTCCAGAGGGGCTCCACTTTTACTGCCCCACGACGACCACCGCCTCAGTAGCGGACACCTTACCGAGGACCACAGCAGCAGCAACAACATCGCCCACAGCAACAGCAGTTCAGACCTGTTCAGCAAAACAGACCAGGGTTCCAGGCCGGTGGGCAGTCATCTTCTACCTCGGGCACCAGGACTACTGGGCCGAAGAAGGGGTGTTGGACGTGTGGGGAGCCACACTACCAGCGCGATTGTCCTATGGAGAGGGCCAGAGCATCCAGATCAGTCAGACCCTCTACAGTGGGATATATGGGCAAGGCCCATCGGATTCATGCAGCGGTGAATAACCGCCAGGCAGAGCACCAGTCGACTGTGCTCGAGACGACAGGTACTGTCGCTGACCAGACCCTTAGCATTTTGATAGACCCAGGAGCTACTGAGAGTTTCACTTCTGGTGCAGCGCTGAAAAGGATTAAGGTAAAGGCAGTCGAACAGGACGAGTTTAGCTTCATAGAGATGGCTTCGGGAGCCAAACAAAAGGTTGGAGGAAAGGTTACAGGCTGTGCCCTTAACCTGGGAGAGTTTGTCACGAGCGTCAACTTGTACGTCACGATCTTAGGGTCTTATGACGTTGTGATCAGTATGGATTGGTTGGAAGTGCATGAGGTGATACTCAACTGTAAGACGAAATGGTTGAGTTTAGTCGATGATGAAGGGCAAAGACGTGTGATAGTAGGAAGGAACCAGGGAGTATCCCTGAGGTTCATCTCTTCCTTACAGTTACGGAAGAGTATGCGCAAGGGGTGCAAGCTTTATGTGATCCTTGCGCTCAACGAAAAGGGAGTAGTAGAAGGTCTAGAACACCTTCCAATGGTGAAGGAGTTTGCAGACGTATTTCCAGAGGAGTTTCCTGGGATGCCGCCGGAAAGAGAATTGGAGTTTACTATAGACCTGAAACCGGGGACTGAACCGATAGCGAGAACACCTTATCGGATGTCGACCCCGGAGTTGCAAGAGTTAAAAATGCAACTGAAGGAGTTGCTGGATCTGGGACTGATACGTCCTAGTGTGTCACCGTGGGGTGCACCCATTGTTTTCATTCGAAAGAAGGACGGATCGTGGAGGCTTTGCATTGACTATCATCAACTGAACAAGGCTACGATCAAGAATCAATACCCCTTACCAAGAATTGATGATCTGTTTGATCAGATGAAGGGTGCGACGGTGTTCTCTAAGATCGATTTGCGATCAGGGTATCACCAGTTACAGATCAAGGAAGATGATGTCCCTAAGACCACTTTCAAAACAAGATTTGGACATTACGAATTTACTGTTTTACCGTTTGGACTGACAAATGCCCCAGGGGTATTTATGAGCTTGATGAACGGGGTGTTCCGCGAGTACTTGGACAATTTCGTCCAAGTATTCATTGACGATATTTTGATCTACTCTCGGATGATGGAGGAGGATGAAGAGCACTTGCGCTTGGTACTACAATGTTTGCGAGAACACAAATTATATAGGAAGCTGTCCAAATACTCTTTTTATCAATCCAGGATTCACTACTTAGGGCATGTCATCTCTGGCAAAGGTATCGCCGTGGATCCAGCCAAGGTTGAGGCTATTATGGAATGGCCTGCACCGACGAATGTCACAGAAGTGCGTAGTTTTATGGGTTTAGCGGGATACTATCGACGGTTTGTCGAGGGATTTTCGAAGATAGCAAGTCCGATCACGGAGTTGCAGAAGAAAAACAAGAAGTTTGTGTGGATAGAAAAATGCACGGAAGCATTTAGGAGGCTTAAGGAGTTGTTTACCACAGCGCCAATACTAAAAGTCCCTGACATGGACGTAGACTTCTTGGTATGCATTGATGCATCCAAGGAAGGTTTAGGCATAGTCTTCATGCAAGACGGACGAGTGATTGCTTACATTTCGAGAAAACTGAGAAGGCATGAGGAGAACTACATGACGCATGACTTGGAGTTATTAGCCATCGTTTATGCCTTAAAGGTATGGAGACACTACCTTGCTGGATGAAAATTTGAATTAAAGACTGATCATTGTGGACTACAACACATTTTCACGCAAAGAGACCTGAACGCGTGACAACGGCATTGGTCGGAATTGCTTAGCGAGTACGACTTAGAGATTACTTACATAAAGGGAACAGTGAACCGAGTGGCAGATGATTTGAGTCGGAGGCCACGCATCTTTTCGGTGTTTCCTCTTCAAACAAATCTACGTTAGAAGATTCTCACTTTACAGCGTGACGATGACTGGTACAAAGAAGTCGAGGATTTTACCAGACGAAACACTATGATGGTACCACGATATGAGGGATTTACTTTTGACAGCGATGGGTTATTAAGGTTCATAGGTCGGTTTTACGTACCGCCAAACGACGAGTTAAGAACGTTGATTCTAAGAGAGGCTCATAGAGCAGTTTACATGGCTCACCCGGGAGTCACGAAGATGAGGGCAGACCTTAAGCCCTTGTTTTTCTGGAAAGGAATGAAGGCTGACATTGTCAACTTTGTGGCTAGATGTCTCGAGTGTTAGCAGGTAAAGGCTAAACATAGACACCCGGCAGGATTACTTCAACCACACTCCATTCCAGAATCGAAATGGGAAGTCATTTCGATGGATTTTATTGTCGGATTGCCACTGACGACAAGGAGACATGACTCAATTTTTGTAGTAGTAGACACTCTGACCAAGAGTGCTCACTTGATCTCGGTGCGTATGACATATCAGGCACCTGACATAGCAAGAGTTTTCATCAGTGAGATTGTGAGGCTGCATGGCGTGCCTAAAAACATTATATTCGATCGAGGATCGGTGTTTACTGGACGATTTTGGACGAGTTTCCAAGAGGCCTTGGGAACCCAACTTAATTTTAGTACTGCATATCACCCAGAGACTGACGGACAGACAGAACGTATGAACCAAACCTTGGAAGACGTGTTGCGCATGTATGTAATGGACCAACAAAAACGTTGGGAGGAATTCTTTCCTCTGGTAGAGTTCGCTTATAACAACAGTTACCAGAGCACCATTAAGATGGTGCCTTTTGAGTTTCTTTATGGGTGACCGTGTCGGACGCCTTTGAGTTGGGATCGACTTGAGGATAGGGTCCTGGTGGGACCAGAAGCGATCCAAAATATGGAAGAGAAAATGAAAACCATAAGACAAAGGATAAAAGAAGCGCAGGATCGACATAAGAGTTATGCCGACACGCACCGAGTCGACCGTAGTTATGAGGTCGGCGATCGAGTCTTCTTGCAGGTAAAACCGCATAAGAGTTCGATCAAGTTTGGAAAGGGATCTAAACTCTCTCCTAGGTTCATGGGACCTTTCGAGATTGTGGAGAGAAAGGGGCCCATGGCCTATCGACTAGACTTGCCTGATTCCTTGAGGCGTATGCACGATGTTTTTCATGTATCTGTTTTGAGACATTATGTTAGTGATCCTACACACGTGATTGACATGAGTTCCTTGCAGGTGTCGGACGAGGGAGCGCTCACGGCCGAGCCGGTCTGCATTCTAGATCATCGTGTTCGACAGTTACGACGTCAAATGGTAGATCAGGTCAAGGTCCAGTGGAACAGTTATAGTCCGCACTCGGCGACCTGGGAGGACGCATATGATATGCGCCAGCAGTTTCCATTTTTGTTTGATAGATAGACTTATGATACTGTGGTATTTCTTATATTGTGGTACATTTATTTCGGCATTTATACTGAGAAACTTCGGGACGAAGTTTAGACCAAGAGGGGGTGTATGTAACATCCCGCTCTGGCACACTTACTAAACTTATTCTTTGAGGACACTTGCTCGCAAGTGATCTGGATTTATATGATGATAAAAAAATTTCTTTCATTATGATGCGTTGAGTTATATGACAGGATGTTTTTACTACCTTGGTGTAGACAGGTGCTGCTGACTTAGTTTTTTTTTTAGTGTGTAGGGTTTCATACCTTGAGGATGCAGAGGGATCGGTGGAACTCCCTTGGACTCCAGATTGAGTGAGGGAGTAGGATATTTGAGTTGTTTCATTTATGTTGATATTGTTTTGTTTTGATGATATGCTATTGATTTTATGATGTGTTGTTGACATGATATGACATGATGGTTGATGATGCAGGATGACGATAGCTTGCCAACCGGACTCACATATGGAGTAAAGGGGCCACACACGGGTTCCAGAGAGATTGAGGGAGAGGTGTGGACAGCAGCCCTGCCACAACCTACTAGCACTCCAGCCGTGGCTCGAACTGTAGGTTAACGATTACCTAGTTCGAGAGGATCCATGATGCCGCGAGGGTAGACTGCGACAGTCGCTCATGATGATTATGAGGGGCGCGCAATAAGGCGGGGCCCTTATTCCTTAGAGCCCTTAGTCTCCCACAAGATCACCTAGCGGAGTGTTGACTCCAGGGGTTATAGAGTCTACCAATCCATCAAGCCAGCAGGTGGCACCCTTGGAGCACGTGGTGCATCCTGAAGGGCACATCGTGCAAAGAATTACAAGTCAGCGAGTGGCACCCTTGGAGCACGTGGTGCATCCTGAAGGGCACGCCGTGCGACATAAGCGATCGAGGCGAGTGGAACCCTTGGAGCACGTAGTGCGTCCTGAAGGGCACGTCGCTTTGAGGATGATGATGAGACAGCCTAGATGACCCTGAGACCTTAGCACCTGATAAATTCTTACAAATCCATCCCTAATTAAATTGTCTCCCTGTGCAAATCAAACCTAGATTAAAACATCTCTAAGATAAATTGACTGGTCCTAAGAAAAGATCCTCCAAAAATAAACCTAGGGCGTAAACTAACACCCACCTAGGAGCGAATTAAAGTCTTCTAAAAAGTAACGGGGGTAAAGTAATAAGGGGATTAATTTAAGCGAAACCCGTGGTGTTTAGTTTTTAAAGGGAATTAAAAAGTATTAAAGAGGGGAGTATAAAATTTAGGATTTCAAAAAAGATAACAATAATATAAATATTTATTTATATATTGAAAACAATATTAAGCGCATTTATCATTTGGGGGTTTAAAAAAAAAATGAAAAATGAAAAATGAAAAAATAATAATAATAATAAATAATGGAAAGAGAAAAAGAAAAAGAAAAATGAAAATAAAAATTAAAATAAGGAAACTTGGAATAAGGAAACTTAAAAATTGGAAAGTGGGAGACTTAGGGTAAAAAGCAAAAGGAATTAGCATTAAAGGAATTACTAATTTCAAAAACTTCATTTTAGGAAAGTAATTAAAAGCGTGGGAGAGGATCTAGGAACCCTAGGAGAAATTTAAGGAGCGATTTTGGGGGAGTGAGGGAATTTAGTCTTTTACTTATTAAAAAGGATTTAACTATTGGAGAACCCTAGGGATGAGTGACACTTGGATGGCGGAGATTGTTTAGAATTTGGTCATTAAAAATTAATTAATTGATAATTAGGAAAGTAGGTGAGTCTCAATTTTGCTATAAAAGAAAGGGAAAGGAAGGAAAAAGGGGATGAACGGTTAACGTAACGTTACGCTGCCGAATTGTGGTTTGACGGATTTTCTTGTGTGGAGTTGGGTGTATCTCAGCTGTGTTTTTGGAGTGGTAGCTCAGCCGTGGAGGCGAGCTGAGACGCTAGTTTACCTCTGGTTCTTGTGTGGCCCATTTGCGGCTCGGGGGGCTAAGGGGGAAGCAAAGTACCCCTAGCGTTTGGCTGGGAGGTACCGGTGAGGTCACTAAGGTCGGCGAGCAAGAGAAGTAAGGAGCACGGGACAACAATCGAAGCGTGGTCATCCTCCAAGGCAGGCGAAGAGGCTAAGGTATGGTCGTACTTTTTTTTGGTAGAATAGAAGTCACTAGAATTGATGTAGATCTGACTATTGCTGGAAAGTGAAATGGCATCAACATGTTTAAAGGGTTGTTGCATTTGTCGTTTTTCTGGACGATTTACATAGATTAAAATTTTACAATGTGGTGGAACCTCCTTAAAGTTTTAACAATCGTTGAGTGATGAATGTGTAACTAACTGTGGAATTACCTTTGCTGGTAGACTTATCTCTGTTGACATTGGCCTTTAAACTCTGCGTTAATGTAATGTATTTCTTGCGGTTTTTTTTCTTGTGTGTGGTAAGTCTCGTGGATGGGTTAAGTGGGGTGTAAATCCTTGCGTGTAAGTTTACTACCCAGCGTTTTGTTTTTTTCTTCCTTACTTAAGTTACCCTTTGGTTGTTGCGCCCAACCCTTGCTGCCCCAAAGGAACGATCTCCGGGTCCTATGCCGAGTCAGCCCTCCTTCCGCCAACTAAATTCTTTTCCTTCTCTACGCCCAACACCCAATGGTGTCTCCGCAAATTCACTGTATTCCTGAATATTTTACCTTCTCCACGAGTGAATGCGTTCTCCATGGGCATTGTTTAATTATGTGTGCTATTTAGTTTTGGTCACTAAACCCTCCTGGAAGTAATATTGTGTAGATTCAGAACTACCTGTCACTAAATCATATTCTGTTGTTGAAGCTCATTCGTTTCCACTGCTACCACAGTATTGGAGTGTTGAATCACTGCGTTGGAGTGATATCTCCCTGCGACTTCGTTTTCCTTTTTGTTCTGAGTTGTTGGTGTCTCTGGGCAGATTTGTGGAGAAGACCCTCACGTGCTCTGACCACAGGTTGTGAGTTCGATGTTCCACCTCTCTGAAATGGGAGTTATTTACCCTACGTTTGGCGGAGGTGTCCCGCCTTGTCGGCTGATAAAACTGTGCGTGGGCGTTCTCCTTCTGTGCGACTGGGGGGGGGAAGAGAAGGATGTGTTGTCTGAGTCGGTCATTTTTATGATAGCGAGACAACTCAAGGTAATCCCGTTCCTGAAACCTCGCCTGTAGTTCTTCGAGGCTGTCACATACCTTTGCCGAAAATAGCAAGACGTGTTCACATCCTTAAAACCTTCAGAGATCCGTGGCCAACTACCCGTCTCCCTTTATGGAGGGCCAGAAGTTGCGTAAGATAATAAGAATGATGACTGTCGTCCTGTAGATGGGGTACACGCATGAGTATTCAACGTAATTTGTTTATCAATCGACGGTTGTTGTTGTGTTGTTTTCCCCATTTTTGATTGTTATTTGATGTTATGTCCCATCTCTCATTACTGCTGACAACACTGTTAGACGCTAGCACATACCTTGAGAATTTTATTCCAGTGCACACCTTCAGATTCACCGTTAGCATGCCAACGCAACCCTCAGTTTTAGTGATGTATTAAGTGAGCCCTGTTTGTCATGTCTTTTTATTTTTATTGTTGACATTCTGTACAATCCAGATTGAAGGGTAATCCGTTGATTTAGCTTCTCAGGGTAACCCTCGACTAATCTTATTGCCAATGAGTGTATGAGAAGCTCTTTTATATATATAGAGACATGTTATTAGTTGATATTTTAATGATTGTTTTATTAATTGATATTTTAATGAATATTCTTAAAAGGGGCAATTTAAATAGGCAAATGATATATTGCCAGTTGGGATATGATGTTATTGTAATGTGAGGTTATTTTTCTAACGGAACTTACTATACAGAAATTAATCCATGGAATTAATTGAGGAATGTATCACTAAAATATATTAATGATTAACATAGTTTTATGAGGGATTCAAGTCTCTAGATGCACCATCTCTTATTAGATAATTAATTCGAGATCACACGACCAATAAAATTTCATAGTATGAATGAAATACTGACGTCATAATTGATTAATGATCCATTTTCTTAATTACGATGATGTTATCATTCCCCAAGACGAATATTATTTATTGGACAGATGAATGGAAATAGATTAAATATTATTCAAATTTCATTTCTATATTTGAGCATGATGGACATAAAAGTACAATGTTATTATGATTTCCTTTAAGTGGAGCTAAACCAACATAGAAGTATCTTAACTCCAATTCTAGGGTTAAAATCAATTAAATATAATCTATGGAAACTTAAAGGAACCCCAACTAACACGGATGTTCTCTCTATATACATGGTACTCTTTTTAAAGTTAACATTTTACATTAATATTTTATTTTATTATTCTATCTTGGTTCATATGTAGGAATGTTACACATCTCATTGTTAGTGTTGGGATTTATGATATTGGATCAAGTGTCATGTCAACTTAGGCACAATACATGTCTTTAAATTAGCTATAAATGTACCTAGATTTTCTCCATACAAAATAATTTAATGAAATTACTAAGAATAATTAAGTTATATTGAATAGAGTTATATCTTATAAAAAGAAAAACTTAACCTCTTTATAATTTTTAAGGACACTTGTTGAATAATATTACTCATTTAAATTGACATCATTTTAATTTTGTATATTATAATGGTTAATTATGGCATTAATAGTAATATTGTCAATTATTGTTAATAGTTAAATACTGTTTATAAATTTCGTATTTGCATTATATCGTCGAATATGAATGGTGTTGCTTGTACCATACAACCAATTGCAAGGTTAGAGTTGGATGTATGACTATTATTTTATTCTACGTTATTGTAATTAGGGATGAAATGATATGGATATCTTGTTGTAAGGTTGTGCAATCTATTGATAATGATAAGACATACTTAGTGGAATGTCCTGGAATTACGTACCATAACTACTCGGAGTTGTAAATGAGGTTTGATGATTCATTCATTAATGTGGAACTTGGGCGTTGAAGTCAGATTCCTTGTCACGCACCTTCCGTAAGGGGGCGCAATTGTTCTTCTTATTTATGTTGTGCTTGATTGGGGTCAGTTGGTTGCTTGGTCCATTGTGTCGGGTGGGATGTAGACAGCTCCATGTTCCTCAGAACAGTCGCTAGGCCTGAGAGATTAAATGGTTAAAATCGATGGGAACCTGGGCTTGAGCGTTGCTTATGTGTCTTGGAGGTCCTAACCATTGCACGGTAGGACGGGCGGGAGGTCAGTCGTATTTATCAGTCAGGTTTACATTGTCGCTAAATGCTTGTGTTGTGCACCTTATGCCTATGGTCCTACATTGTTTGCGGTTGCTCGTCATGTGCCTTTAGTCTTCTTATGATGAACCTCATGGTTGCGTCTTGTCGGTTTTCCAGGGCGTTGCATAGTTATGTGTGTTTTTACTTCTACACACGCACACACACCTTAAACACAAAAAAAAAATTGCACCTGTTACTGGAATGGTCGTAACGTCGTAGTTCGTTACATATTACTTGTTACATTTTTCATTCAACAAAAATAACTCTAAGTGTTGTAACCAACAACTCTAATACCATATTTAATGTACCCCAAAATTTAGCTACAAAAAAAATGTTTTCTTTTTATAGAGGGGGAAATAACTATGAGACTTCTTGTCCACTGCATTATAAGTCTATCCAAGGTTCTTACCCATTCACTACTTTATTGGTTTCAAACATACAATACTAGACACCATTCCTTCATTTTTATGAATTTTAAAGCCTTATTTAGACTACTCACCAAAGGAAGGCATTTACTACTCGCATCTTATTGGCATCCCTTCAAAAAGCTTCTTATGTTGTTCTTGTGGGGCCATGACAAATTTATGCATAACAGTTTTATTCTGAAATAAAAACTATAATACAACCCAAAATACATGACCTATAATATTCAAGTTAAAACATGTTATGTAGAAGGGAGGTATAATGTGCTACTCATAAGGATACCTTCACATATCATTACCCTACTATCATGTAGGAATTGAAGGATTCTTCCATATCCATCAAATACTAAACTATGATAACCCCTACCATCTTCAATAACAAAATATCCTCATAACTTTTTAAATTAATAAAGTTGTAATAAGGGTTCTACCCATAACGATTTACATTAATAAATCTACCTCCATAAGGGTTTACATTAGATTCCAACTCCTAGATACCAACTAGGTTTTCTTTCCACACATACAATAACCCACTATATAGACTATATTCCAAACCCATGATGTAATGCTATGGTAACTATGATAGGCATGGGGTGGAGGACACTAGGACCTGGAACCAGGAGCCAGGGCAGTCGGCGTTAACGCATTAAATTCTTGGCAGGGTATGTCACCATCTACTTACTTCCTCAATACCTATGAGCTTTGATGCCTTAGACTCTACGCCACTTTCATTCCTCCACTTCACAATGTTCACATGATATCAAGTGAACATACCCTCTGTCATTTCCTCCATTACGAACGATGGGATCGAGGCCCATAATTGTCCAAAAGAAGGATCCAAGTCTTTCTCTTCACCATCGCGAACCCAGTAACTAAAATTCTCTTTAGAACCACATAGGTAGTTTCGAGCACTGGAGACCATGCGTATTGGTGATTACTTGAATTACATAGGTAATTTCACGGAGCTTTGATACTCTATTGGAATGAGGTTTTGGTAGAGTGTTTCCCATGTTTCTTTTCTTTCTTTAAAATAACTTTACAACATTTTTTGTCTTATCCATCAGTTCTTTAAAGCTTTAGAATACCTACACCCTTGCATTAACCATATTTGTAGTCCTTGTATGCCTCGAAGTACATATCTTATGTTTTTACTACCCCAACTTAAACTCTTCATAAGTGAATTTGCGATTTCGTAAACTCGTCATATTTTACTTGCGAAAATTTATAAAGGACTTGTATAACATAGTGAACTATGAATCTGCATGGATGAATTGATAATAACGTCCTCTAAATTTTGTTGTATAAGATCACCACTTTTGTTAATGTACAAAATTATATATGTATAACAGGGACTCTTAAAATTACTTGTTTCATACCCTTTTAAGATTGTATGAGTTTCTTTTTACCTCACTAGTTTGAATTATATAAGATGAAGTGAGACTACATAATTCACTTGTTTTACTTTGTTAAAATATGTTTGTGTTGTTTTCGCTTATTTCTTTTCTGAAATCATTTGTTTGTATGCGAAAATTTCAGCAGTAGGTAAATAAAATAATCTACCATGGCTAGGAGGCACGCCCATACAAAATTATATATATATATATATGTCCATTCCACATATAACACCTCAGAAAATGATATTAATAGATATTCTAAATAGTGGATAATCCACACATCTATCAATTCCATGAGCTACACTTATACATATTATCATTTATATTTATATAAATAAACATACCATCAACCCTTTAACACTTCAGTAAATGAAAACACATTGTTAAGATACATATCTGAACAATCGATGCTAGGAAAACAAATGGAATAGTTCCACCCAATGGTAGATACAAAACAACCATGATTTTCTTGTCCTGATCACCCTCTAGCTTGACCATGACTCCATAAGGGAGAATTGAGAATCACTCCTTAGCCATTGTTTCTCTAAAGAGTTACAGATAAAAAATTTCCTAACACCAAATGTGCTCATAAAAACAAACAACTTCTCCTTCCCAACATATTTAGAAACATCCTGCCTCCCACATATGTTGTATTTATTTGATGCCTAGGCCTTTCCTTTCCTTTCCCTCCTTGGGAAATTTCCAGGCTCACAAATCCCTAATTTCTAGGGGCTTCTAATGACAAAACTCAACTTCTAACACTTGTAAAAATAAGATCTAAGTTAACTCAAACATGTTCCCCACTCATGGATTCATAGTTAGCTATATTTAACTTGGTTGTTCCATTTGTCTTCCGTCATTAAATTTTATTAAAAAGTTTTTCTCATACATGTGTCTATCAAAGAGGACAATTGGCAAGTCAAATATTTGTCCAATAATAATAAAAATAATAATTACATGCTTCCGAAAATCTAAATTCGAATTTCCATAAATGGAAAAAAAAATTGAATAACAACTTTCAAAAGATTTATTTCTTGAATAATTCGAGGATATCACAAGAGATATGCCTCAAGGTAACAAAACAAATCCATTACTTACCCTTCTTAAGTGTGCAAATGAAAATGTGATAGAATTTTAATAATATATAATAATAATATTATTAAAAATACACAAGTCTCCTCTGATTGGACAATTCATGGAGAGAAAATCACGAGTCAAACTTCTGCATCGTAGAGCATTGAAAGTTCATAATATTTCTTCAATAATCCATTTATGCGCTTAGAAAATGTAACCTACATGTTGGTGGCATTCTCTATCGTTTTCATCTGAATCTTTTCGCTCACCATTCTAGTCTCGCCTCTTTCTTTTTCCCTCCAATCAATCACTCCCATATTCTCAAGTCAAGGATAACATAATAAAATAATGATTTTGATAAGGACCAATAATGGCTTCTAATGGTGACCTGATATGATAAAAGAAAAGCCGGAAAAAATAGTAACCATAGAGATACTCCCTCATCTTGAGACACTACAAGGAAAACACCTTTTATCAGAGGTTTTTAGTGCTACAAAATTTGATAAAATTTTGAAAAATACCTCCACTACAACCTCATATATTGAATGTGGATATTTTAGCGAATTTTTTATAAAACTAAAAAATTTGTGCAGACAAAGCTTGTAGTAGAAGCTTTTTCTTCGAAATTTTTCTTATCAAAACACACTGGTGTGGTATTGATATACACTCACGAATGCGTTAATATAAAACAAATGCCCTAGCATGTTAATATAATAAAAAAACTCCGACTATTACACACTGGTTCCACCTTTCTTCTTGTATGCAGAGCATTGATACTCTTATAATTTCAAGGGGCGGTTAGCCGCCTTGTCTGCATATGAAGCACTAGTGTGTTTTATATTTAGTACGTCCCAGAAATTTTAATTTATAGTTATCTCCGATGCGATTGAGTTATCCCGAGTCTCGGTGCATTTAATAATGTGCACTCTAGTGCTTGTGTAATTAGTATGTATCAATTTCTAGTTTACAATGTGCACCGAAGGATAGTGAAATTTTTAATATTCAAGGTGAGGTGTTGGAACTATTATTTTTACTAAGCACCAATGTTTATATTATAGTAAAGACATATATACATAAATAATATATATAGCACAGATACATATAAAAAACTTAACGTATCGACATGTTAATTATTTTTAGTTCCCCGGTGTATATTTTAAATATGAGCACCGTACAATTTTGAAATGATAAATATTATTGTTTGTTATGTTGTTTACAGAACTTTGTGTTTTATCAATAGTTCGTATTGGTGTATAACTTTGTGTTTTCTCAATAGTTCGTATTGGTGTGTTATGATAATTAATATGAGCTCATGCACATGACTCCTCAAAACACACCACTTTCTATATTATGGAATGCACCGTCAAGTGAGTTCAAAAGAATACAATGCACTCATATGTGTATATTTTAATTCAATATTTTTTACAAATTTTAAATTAATAATTTCAAAATAAAATATTTTTTAATAATAATATTGTTTTATATTTCGTTATTGCATTTAGATATAACTATTGCATTAAAAAGTTTTTATCATACATGTGTCCATCAAAGAGAACATTTGGCAAGCCAAATATTTGTCCAACAATAGTAAAAATAATAATTATAATTCGAGGATATCACAAGAGATATGCCTCAAGGTCATAAAATGGATCTATTACTTACCCTTGTTAAGTGTGAAAAGGAAAATGTGATAGAAGTTTAATAATATATAATAATAATAGTATTAAAAATGAACAAGTCTCCTCTGATTGGACAATTCAGGGAGATAAAAACACGAGTCCAACTTCTGCATCACAGAGAACTGAAAGTTCATAATATTTATTCAACAATCCATTTATACGCTTGGAAAATGTAACCTGCATGTTGGCGTGCTCTATCCTTTTCATATGAATCTTTTCGCTCAACATTCTTGTCTCACCTCTTTCTTTTTTCCTCCAATCAATCACTCCCATACTCTCAAGTCAAGGATAACATAATAGAACAATGATTTTGATGAGGAAAAATAATGGCTTCTAATGGTGACTTGATACGATAGAAGAAAAGCTGGAAAAAACAATGACCATAGAGACACTACAAGATACTCCCTCATCTTGAGACACTACAAGGAAAACACCTTCTATATGAGGTTTTTAGTGCTACAAAATTTGACAAAATTTTGAAAAACACCTCCACTACAACCTCCTATATTGAAAGTGGAGGTTTTAGTGAATGTTTTATATCAATAAAAAATTTGGGTGGACACAGGTTGTAGTAGAGGCTTTTTCTTCAGAATTTTTCTTGTCAAAATGCACTGGTGTGGTATTGATGTACATTCACGAGTGCGTTAATATAAAACATATGCCCCAGCATGTTAATATAATAAAAAAACCTGACTATTACACATTGATTCTACCTTTTTTCTCATATGCAGAGCACTGATACTCTTATAATTTCAAGGGATGGTTAATCACCTTGTTTGCATATGAAGCACTGGTGCGTTTTAGATTTAGTACACCCCAGAGATTTTAATTTATATTTATCACTGATGCGATCGAGTTATATTGAGTCTCGATGCATTTAATAATGTGCACTCTCGTGCTTGTGTAATTAGTATGTATCAATGTCTAGTTTACAATGTGCACCAAAGGGTAGTGGAATTTTCAATATTCAAGGTGAGGTGTTGGCACTATTATTTTTACTAAGAACCGATGTTTATATTATAGTAAAGGAATCGATACATAAATAATATTTATAGCCGAGATACATATAAAAAACTTAAACATGTTAATTATTTTTAGTTCCCCGATGTATATTTTAAATATGAGCACCGTATAATTTTGAAATGATAAATATTATTGTATGTTATGTTGTTTACAGAACTTTGTGTTTTTTCAATAGTTTGTATTGGTGTGTTATGATAATTAATCTGAACTCGTGCGTACGAATCCTCAAAACACATTGCTTTTTATATTATGGAATGCACAGTCAAGTCACTTCAAAAGAATACAATGCAATCATATGTGTATATTTTAGTTCATTGTTTTTTACAAATTTTAAATTAATAATTTCAAAATAAAATATTTTTTAATAATAATATTGTTTTATATTTTGTTATTGAATTTAGATATAACTATTGCATTAACGCGTTATCCAACCAATTACACCTCTTTTATTTGTAACAATGTAACCCAAAAATCACTATAACATAAACAAATTGCTTGCAATTGTATTTCAAGATACTGTGTAGAAATATTATTATAACATAAACAAATTGCATTTCATCAATGGTAGATATTGTAAAGTAGCCTTTATGAAACTATGATAATCGCAACTTTATTTAAAGATGCTCCAAACCCAAAAATTATTGTAACCTAAACAAATTACATTATTTCATCAATGATAGATCCAATCCAAGAATGAGTTATATCAACAAGTAAAATTATGGCAATTGGAAGAAAATGTAGTGTCATATAAATCATGATTAGTTGTCGCGACAACTTTAACTTTTCAATACATGGATCCTTTTTATTACTGCAAAGCACGGAGAAAGAATTCCCATTTTGTTATTTTGTGACACATTTGATGTGAAACAATAAGAAATCCACTCAAAATGTATCATCATAACCACATTGTTGCAAGAAAAAATAAGATCTATATCTAATATACCAAAAAAATTCAAAATATATATCACATACCATAAAAAATCAATATCTATATCACATATACCCTAGATTTATTAGCTATATCTATATCACATATCCCATGGATTTATTAACATAGACATAGAAAAATGAGTGCAAGCTCACCTCGAATAGTGGAAAACCATATATGAAATAAATCTCCACTCGCTATCATTATTTGTTCATTTGATGTGTCCAATGATGAATTTGAATATCATGGAAAAATGATTATTATACTCTCTTTTATGTATGAACAAATTCAATAGTCATAGCCATGGCTAGAGTTGGCTACAAGTTGCTCCTAAATTGTCTTGTTAAATATGGAGAAAATAAATACATATCAAAACAAAATGTACCACACACAATGCATCGACTAAGCGGAAGAGTATTGTGGATTGTGTAGCTATTAAATCCGAGCTAGAGAAAGAACACCCCTACTTAGAGAAAGAACACCCCAAGCAATGTTGATTCAAAATGGTGGTTTCTCCAATTTAGA
Organism: Picea engelmannii; assembly: GCA_009831015.1. Lineage (NCBI taxonomy): Eukaryota > Viridiplantae > Streptophyta > Pinopsida > Pinales > Pinaceae > Picea > Picea engelmannii. The sequence continues at coordinate 214,218 of ML778186.1, forward strand.
ATTGAACTTCAAGAAGGTTTTGTACTTTCTTTTAAAGGCATAGAAGGTTGTATAATGTGGCCTCCATGAACTAAAATATTACAGTTAAGTAATGATAAAATATTTACATGGGCGTACACCTATTGATCATGGGCACAATTAATAGGTTTTTAGTGCTTAATCAGTTTTTTATGGACAAGCTTAAATATTGATGGAATATTCTTAGTAGTCTCAATAAATCAATGGTTGTGATTTCAACCAGTAGCTTCCTCACTATTATAAATACATTAGTTTACTTGTTTATTTTTTTACTTTTACTTAATTATATTTAAAATTTACTATGGTGGCTAGCTGATTGCCATGTATGAGTGATTAGGGTTTCATTTTCTATGCCTACCTAAACCTTTCGGCGTTCACCAGCCACGAATTTGTGGATGTGCTAGTTTTTTAGGTAAATAGAAAGTTGTAGAGTGTCCTGAATGAAGTTTTATTTTAAAAAACACTAAAAATATAAATAAATTTTAATAAGTGTGAAGTTTTATTTTAAAAAACACATACAAATTTAAATAAATTTTAATTTATTTTGAATTTTCCATAATTTAAATCTAACTTTGTATTTAAATCTGTTATAATTATAATTGAGTTTTTTAAACAATATTGAGATTAGATGTTTAGTATACAATTCAATTTAAATATTAACTTTAACATTTAAAATTAACAAAACCATTGTAAAATTTATCATGTTTCAAGAAATACTGTAATATAGATAATAGTTTTAAGATTGCAGAAAAATCAGTATAAAATTTATCATGTTTCATGAAAAATTGTAATATAGATAACATTTTTAAGATAGCAGAAATACAAAAGTATGAGTAAGTTTCCAACCATATAAATTTCTAAAACATAATTCAATATAATTATTAAACTTAACATGTGAATTAACAAAATCATTATAAAATTTAATATATTTCATAAAAATTTGTAATATAAATAATATTTTTAAAATTATAAATATATAAAAATATATATAACTAAATCTGTCAAAATTGGAAATGAAATATTTCAGCAATATGAATGCTTAGTATATGATTCAATTTAAATACTAAACTTAACATTTAAAATGAATAAAATCATTATATTTTTTTACATATTTTATAAAAGCAATTTTAATATAAATAATATCATTATAAAAATTAACATATTTGAAAAAATAATTAAAATATAAATAATATTATTTTTAAAACAAAATTAATAAAAAAAAAAATATTATTTAAAAATTTAATTAATTTCAAAAAATATTTAAAATAAAATTTATTTACACTCAGAAAGAATATATATAACAGACTTTCAAACTTGAAAAGATAGCGTCTCACATTTATTGAAAGAGTATGAACAACCTCTACATAAGACTTTAAAACTTGGAAAATAATAAAACTTTAAATAAATTTGACCAGCGTTTGTAGGTATATTAACCTCTCAGTCGCAGCTGTTTTATGTATGATAAAGGTAAAATCTCTCAGCTGCATCTATTTTAGGAGAGAAAAAAATCATAATTCTGAAACCAAAGTACTTCATGCGATTGACATTTAAAATAGGAGAAGCTCAGAGAAGCAGACGTGGACGAGAGTGTACGAACCAGGAGGAGCAAAGTAAAGCGTAGGAAGGAGCCATCTCGTCAAAACAAGGTCAAAATCACCTGAAACAAGTTATCAAAATAGAAATCAGATTAAATCCTAACATAAAACGCCGATCATATTTCAAAAATATATTAAAATTTATTAAAATATATTAAAATTTAAAATTTAAAATATTCAATCAAAACCAAAAGGCAAAAATATATTAAAATTTAAAATTATAATATTCAATCATAATGAAGATTAAACTAAACAACCATTTCACGACAGAAAAAACAATAACAATAATCTACCATAAAAAAAAACAAAAAAAACAAAACATAAAACTAATGAAAATCGCCTGGATCAACCAACACACCCCAGAAACGAAAACGCCTAACAGCAACATGAAAAGCTGACAATGCATATGGGGAAGAGAATATGGATTTATATAGAAATTCAAAGTGTAGGTAATGAAAACAAATCTGCAGCCACAGAAGCAAAACAGAAAACGCAGAAAACGAATTGCAGGAACAGAGAATACAGAAAACGATTTTGACAGAGCTGCAGAATAGAATGCATAAACACCACGCCCCGATCTCATTATTGAATTGATATTTAAAGGAAATTACATGCAGGAATTGCTTCGTAAATAACGAAGTGGCTAACAGTCTAACACGGTGATGAAAACAAGAAACCAAACGCTTGCAGTTAACTAAACAATCAAAGAAGAGATTTGCTCAATCAAAGGAGCAAATCGCGGAGCAAATCATGGAGCAAATCGCTCAACTTATTTGTCT
>ML778186.1:259193-277558 GCA_009831015.1 Picea engelmannii
TGTATTTGTTTCTTCTTTACTTCATGAGCCAATAGAACTTGTCTTTCTATGAGAGTTAACCTTTGTCTTGAATGTTGTTTTTCTTCTAATTCTTCCAAAGTGATTTTTCCAGCAGTTGGTGTGGTAGATTCGTATTTTTCAGTTGTATATGTTCCTGCTCCTATAGATGGTGGATTAGTTTTGGGGGGGTTTTGTTTTAAAAATATGCCTTTATCATCCCTAAGTTTAGACATAAAGAAACATAACTTAAGATTAATTCTATGCTGTGTTTTTTTATTTTATGTGTATATATATATATATTTTATCTCTAAATGTGCCTCCCCGGCAATGACACCAAAATGTTAGGCTCTAATATACTGATGTAAATTAGAGCACAAATGATTGTCAATCCAGTGTTTGTAAATGTGCCTCCCCGACAACAACGCCAAAATGTTAGGCTCCAATCTACTGATGTAAATTAGAGTACAAATGATTGTCAATCTAGCATTTGTAAGACTTAGAGGCACATCCAAAGTATATGGATTTAGAGATAGCTTTTATATTTAGTAGAGATAAACCAAAACCTAGTCTAAGGGTTGAATATGGAAGATTTGATAAGATTTTGTTCAAAATTCCTATTCATAGATCTCCTAACAGTAATCAACAATTGTTTTCCTAAAGAGTATCAACAATAAGCATTCAAGAGATGTTCATACTAGTTCTAAGACATATCAAATGCTAGACGGACAAAACTCTTATTCAAGAGATGCATTCATTGTCTTATTTCATTCACTCATTAGCAACTATCATCAAATTAAATCAAAAGTACTGAAAGCGTAAATAACTCAAAAAAAATTCATGGCCATCTTAATGCTTGAAGGCAAACTACACATTGAATTCTTATTCAAGAAATCATTCAAAATATGATTAAGGCTTTGAAACATTAAGTATATGACTTAGCTATGGAATTCATCTAAGTACATCAAGATAAAAACTCATCTACAACAACATCTGATATAAAACATGTATCAAAGATTACTTGAAAAGAACATAAAGAAAGAGTGTACTAGTTTGTCAAAGGGGGCCCTCCAATGCTTCACTGGTACACTTGAGTTGTCTCAGCTAAGAAAAGAGCTCCAAAAACATTCACATCATCATATCATAGGCATTAATAGGAACAAAATGCACAATTGATCTCAAGAGTGCAAATTCTAAGTTTCTTCATTCACATCAAAAAAGTTGTCATACTAGTTTATGCTTAAGAGTATTTATACAAGAGTTTCAAAACCAAAAATGCTAATAAGTATCCTAAATATCATGATCAGATCCACAATATATCCTAGGATATTCAAATTCCTCCTTCAGATCCACAATATATGGCCAAATCCCACGAAAATCCAAAACTTTCCATGATTTAAGGCTAAAACAGGGTATTTTCTGCTAAAGTGGCCCTGTTTGACCAGCGATGATCGGACATCTAGAAGGCTCAGATCTTGAAGATGATAGATCATTATACATCCTTGTACATCAGGGAACACGACCCAAGTCTTAGATTTCTCCCAAGTGTCCTGCAAGTACACAAAGCTAGGAGCAATTACGAGATTTAGTCAAATCTTGTAATTTCTCATAAATTTTCAATTTTAATGCCAAAATTTAGAAAACTCAATTCTTAAACTAAAGAATGATAAATATACCTTGCATAAGATGTTTTATGGAAAATATGGAATGAAATGAAGGAAAAATAGATGGATATAGAGGCAAAAGTGTGGTTTATAGAGCAAAAAGGAAGCATAAAAATGTACTCAACATCTCCCCCAAGAAACAATGCGAAAATGTTAGGCTTGAATCTACTGATGTAAATTAGAGTACAAATGATTGTCAATCTGGTGTTTGTAAGAATTAGAGGCACATCCAAAGTATATGGATTTAGAGATAGCTTTTATCTTTAATGGAGATAAACCAAAACCTATTCTAAGGGCTGAATATGGAAGAGATGCTAAGGTTTTGTTCAAAATTCCTATTCATAGATCTCATAACAGTAATAAACAATTTTTTTCCTAAAGAGTATCAAGAGTAAGCATTCAATAAATGTTTGAACTAGTTCTAAGACCTATCAAATGCTAGAAGGACAAAACTCTTATTCAAGAGATGCATACATAGTCTTCTTTCATTCATTCATTAGAAACTATCATCAGATTAAATCAAAAGTATTGAAAGCGTAAATAACTCGAAAAGCATTCATGACTATCTTAATGATTGAAGGCAAATTACACATTGAATTATTATTCAAGAAATCATTCACAATATGAGTAAGGCTTTAAAACATTAAGCATATGAATTAGCTATGGAATTCATCTAACTAAAACAAGATAGAAACTCATCTACAACAAGATCTAATCTAAAACATGTATCAAATATTACTTGAAAAGAACATAAAGAAATAGTGTACTAGTTTGGCAAAGGGGGCCCTCCAATGCTTCACTGGTACACTTGAGTTGTCTCAGTTAAGAAAAGACATCTAGCAGCATTCACATCATAATATCATAGTCATTAATAGGAACAAAATGCAGAATTAATCTCAAGAGTGCAAATTCCAAAGTTTCTTCATTCACATCAAAAAAGTTGTCATACTAGTCTATGCTTAAGAGTATTTATACAAGAGTTTCAAAACTAAAAATGCTAATAAGTCTCCTAAATATCATGATCAGATACATAATATATCCTAGGAGGGTTGAATGTCTCCTTCAAATCCACAATATGTTTCCAAATCCCACGAAAATCCAAAACTATCCATGATTTAAGGCTAAAACAGGGTATTTTCTGCTGAAGTGGCCCTGTTTGACAAGCGTTGACTGGACATATGGAAGGATCAGATATCGAAGATGATAGGTCATTATCTATCCTATTACATCATGGAATAGGACCCAAGTCTTATATTTCACGCAGGTGTCCTGCAAGTAGACGAAGCTAGGAGCAATTACGGTATTTAGTCAAATCTTGTAATTTCTGATAAATTTTCAATTTTAATGCCAAAATTTAGAAAACTCAATTCTTAAGCTAAGGAATGATAAATATACCTTGCATAAGCTATTTTATGGAAAATATGGAATGAAATGAAGGAAAAATGGATGGATATAGAGGCAAAAGTGTGGTTTATAGAGCAAAAAGGAAGCATAAAAATGTACTCAACATCTCCCCCAAGAGGAAGTCCTTGTATGTCCTCATGCACAAAAATGTCCCTGAACCTCTGTCACTGATCTTCTGCCACCTCTTCTACGTGCAATAATGTTTCCACATTCACTTGAGCTGTATCAAGTGCTTTCATTCTTTGATACTTCTCTTTATATGCCTTTTTTTATTGGAACGACTTATAGGCTTGTTTGGAGATTAACTTGTTTTGTTTTTTAAGCTTCTTGTTTTTCTTCTTCAAAGTTTCATTTTCCTCCTCTGTTTTATGGATTTGAGTTCTCAGTATTTCATTCTCTGTTTTTATGTATCTTTCTAAGACTTCAATTTCTTTGATTTTTCTCTTCATTTTCCTTATTTTGTTATTTTTCCTATCAAGTTCAGATGTGGATGTACCAGCCACTTCTTCCATTTGAGGTTCTTCTTTCATGTCCCTGATTAATTGTTCCACATCTACTCTCATTTTTTCATAGGTGGAAGTTTCCTATTCCTCAAAACAATTACTTCCCAATGATTGTGCCTCTAGAGTCTGAATATGTGCATATTGTGCTTGTTGTGCTTCATCATCATTTTCTTGTATTTGGCCCTTTTGAACTTTTTGGCATTTTCTTGATTTCCCTTCATATGTGGTAAAAATCTTGTATTTTTCCTTAAGTTCTTTATCTTTTATCACCATACTTCTTTTTCTTCTCCTCCCCATAGGTGGTTTTGAGCTTGTTTCCTTGGGGTGCTATACTTCTTCCTCATCATCAGTCACAACTAAAATTTGTTCCTCTTCTTCTTCCTCCTTTGTTGTTTCAAAACCATTTTCAATGATAAACTGTTGCCAAGTCAAATTTTGCTTCTGTAGTTCATATATAATGATCATTTTAATAAAATCACAGTGATATAAACTCTTTTCTGAGTTCCTTCCTTGTTTTTAGATAGCCTTAGCCATCTTAGAAAGGCTTTGTAAGAGAAAATAAGGCATATTGATTTCACAGTCACCTTTTAAGTGTTGTAGCAATTTAATGTGATATAGGTAGATGATGCTAAACCTTCCCTCACGAGTTATAAATTTCTGTATGAGGTATGCTAAGTCATCCCAAGGATGAATCAACCAACTCCTTGGAATTCTCTTCTTCCAATTTACTGTTGCTACCGTTGACCTGGAAATAAAAGGTGGCCATGATTTATCTTTGAAATTATTGGTTTTGAAATATCTCTCTCCTATTTGAGGAAGTCCAGTGACATGTGCAATTATATCTTCAGTGATCCTAATGGTAAGGTTTCCAACAGTATCCCTTTCCACATCAAATGAGTGAGCAAATTCTAAAGCAATTTCTTCACAAAATCCATCAAATTTTTCAAAGAAACCTATCCATTGTTTTTGCTCCAAAATTTGTATACAATCCCTGTGTATTTCTGATGTAACAAGCCTCCCTGGTGTTCATCTTAGATATCCTTTGATTACCTCAATCACCTATATATATTCAATATTATCAAGTGTTCCACACCAAAAATTCTCAAGAAGCTCTCACATGAAGCTCTCCATCAATACTCCAAAAGATATTCTCACAAGAAGCTCTACATTGATCCACAAAAAAGATGATCTACAAAATACCATTTCTATATTATTTATAATTTCATCCTCTAGGTCACTTAACTGATTTCTAGGTCACTTGACCTATTTTCTTTATTTTAGGGTTAACCACTTTCCATAAATAGAAAGTTCTCCAATACTTTATCATTTAATTATTCCTTCTTGATTTTGTCACATTACTTTATCATTTCTTGATTTTGTCACTTCTCTTTATTATCTAAATAATCTACCTTGACTTCGTCACTTTACTTTATCATTTAAATAATGATTTCTTCTTTTAGGTCACTTTGACTTCTCTGATCTTGGGGGATTCAATCCTTCATGTGGGGGTCCTTCATCCTTGTAAGGCCATAACTCTCAAACCATGAGGAGTTATGTGACATTCCAAATACCACCGAAAATTGCATGACCAACACTATCCATCTAGGATAGTTTCACCAACAATTTCCTTGATATTCATCTCATTATTCCACATACAAGCATGGGTCCTCCAACCATTATTCTAGGATAACTCAATCCACAAAGTGTATTCCCATGAGGGTTTTCACCATAAGGGGACCACCTTGGAGTTCATCCATTTGTGCACTTTATCAATCATGATAAGACAATAGTGAGTCATCTATACATTTTTCCAGCAATGCATCATATACTAATGAAACCACATTGATTCATCTTCATCATGTATCAATGAAAAATCATTAATCCATCTTCATCATATCAATGACAACTCATTGATCCATCTTCATCTATGCTTTCTCATCAAGGATAATACATATTACATTACATCAATCATCAATGAATCAATTCTTTGACATCAATCAATCAAATCATTGGCATCAATGACAACATGATCCAACATCCTTAACATGGGGGATGTCCTTGAGAAGTGAAAAAGTAATATTTTCCCTATCGAAAAAATTGTGGACCGAAAAATACCCTTTGAGTAGAATCAACCATTTATCTATAGTGTCTACATCCGTCAATCCTTCAAATAATGGAATACACAAATTTATCTGTACCTGTAATATACCAGATATAAGAAGTATTCATAATAGAAATAAAATGATAGAAATGGTAGAATAACAACAATATAACTAGAACAATCACCACAATAACACAAAAATGATATAAGAATAACAATAGAAATAACACTTTGATTCTGAGAGGAATCTTTAGGGGCCTCTTCAAGGGTGAAACCTTCAATTGAGAAGATCTCTATTAGAATAATATCCAAGCTATGGTTCCCATACCATCGACTCCTATTTATACTAAATATGTCTATCAAAAGAAGCATCTAGAGGAAGATCCTTATAGAAGAAGACTCTATTAGGTCTTCTTACATTCAAATTATTCTATTTTATTGCAATGCCTTATTAATATTGACCTTTATTACATCCAAATATATTGTTCTACCTATGTGCAAGTTAGGACCCTAAAATGTCCTCCCCCTTAAAAACAACATTGTCCTCAAGGCTTGAGATGTGGAAATTGTTGCAGAATGGTAGTTGGTTCCAAAGTGGCATATGTTGGAGTTGTATCTTTCCACTCGACTAACACTTCCTTAATGGTTCTTTGATGTAGGTGATGCTCACTCTGGTCCAAAAATGCTTGTGGTTGTATCCAAATGGATCCTTCTTTGTCTAACTCGGGAAGGTTGGTTTGCATTTTGCACTTAGTTCCAATCAACTTCTTTAAGCATGAAACATGAAAAACAGGATGTAGCTTCAAATGACTGGGAAAATCTAACTGATATTCCACCTATCCCACATGCTTTAGAACAATATAAGGACCATAAAATTTGGGCACTAGCTTCTGACAATGGTCAGCCTTGAGGGAATGTTTTTTCAGTTGAAGGAACACCTAATCCCCTTCTTCAAATTTACGTTCAAAGAGACCTTGATATACTCGTTGCTTCATGCGATTATGTTCCATGATCAAATTCTCTTTGAGGGTACGGAGAATAGTCTCTCAAACTATAAGCATTTGGGAAACCACCTAGACCTTCGCGACACCAGGTAAGTATGAGAGAACTGAAGCTGGATTTTTTCCATATACAACTTCAAAAGGAGTCATGCATGCATTTGTATGGTATGAAGTGTTGTACCACCATTCAACTAGGGGTAACCATTGAGCCCACTAATTTTTTTTTTCCAAGGCAAAACACCTCAAATATGTTTCCAAACACTTGTTGACAAATTCAGTTTTACCATCAGTCTGGGGATTATAATATGTGATGAGATGAAACTGGGTGCCTTGTAGCTCGAAAAACTCTTCCCAAAAATTGCTGGTGAAAGTTGGGTCACGATTAGAAACAATATAATGTGGCATGCCATGAATCTTGAAGACCCGATCCATCAAAATTTGAGCCACTGTGGACGTAGTAAATGGGTGTTGAAGACCATAGAAATGAGAATACTTGGAAAGGAGATAAAAAACAACCATGATGACTAATTTATTTCCCTATTTGGGTAAGCCTGTAATAAAATCCATAGAAATATCCCTCCAAATAGCAAGTGGAATTGGAAGCAGTTGGAGTGTGACCAAATATTTGACTGTTTCTCCCTTGTTGCGTTGACACACAATACATTCAACGACAAAATTATGAATGTATTGTTTCATACCATCCCAAAAGAAAGAGTGTTTGACCCTGTCATAGGTTTTGGTGAACCCAGAGTACCCAGCTATGGGTGTAGCATGAAGCTCAAAAAGTAATGTGGATTTAAGTTTTGATTGATTACTTAAATACAAAAAACCTTTGTATCGAAGCTCGTCATGGACCCAAGAGTAACCTATGGAATTTGGATCATTGGACTGCAATTGTTGGATCAGATGCAAACTTTTGGGAACGTGTAGCCATTCCTAGAGAACAACTTGGAGTCAATCTGCTACAATGAAGGAAAGAGAAAAAATGGATCCTGAATCTCCATATTTTCAAGAAAGTTCATCTGCAACAACATTGTCTTTTGCTTTCTTGTAAATGATCTCATAATCATATCCAAAGAGATTAGTCACCCATTTTTTTTTCTCCGGGGAGGAAATGTGTTGTTCCATAAAATACTTGAGGCTTTGATTGTGACATCCCCCAAAATAAAAATATTTTGAAAAATTTAAATTGCTGGAAATTTATTTTTGTTTTTAGTAAATTTGAATTTGGAATTTTTTTTCCATTTATGGCAAGTTCAAATTTCGAATTTCTTAATTGTAATAAATTATTATGACTGTTGGGTAGAGATATGATTTGACCCAGCTAACTATTTGACAATGACACTTGTTTAAAAAAAGAATATTTTATATTGATTGCATGAGGACAAATGGAATAGCCATGTTAAAAGTAGCTGACCATGATTCCATGAGTAGGGAACATGTTGGAACTACCCCTAGGATGATTTTTACAAGTGGAAAATTAGTGATTTGGCCATTGGTAGCCCCTAAAGATCAGGGATTTAAGAAGATGTGAAAATTCCTAAGGGAGGGGAAAAAGACCTAGGGAAATAACAAATAGGCATATGTCAGGAGGCAGGACACTGCCAAGTATGCTGGGAAAGAGACTATTAATTTCTTTTTTTTCCATTTGTTGTTATGAACACTGGAGGAGTGTGAGGCAAGGGGAAATTACTGAATTGAAGGATAGTGTTGTAGAGGGATTTCCAAGTTCGCCCTTATGGACACATGGTCAGGCTAGGCGGTGAATCAGGCAAGTGATCGTGGCTGCTCGGTTCTACGGTTGGGAGGAATGTGGTTGTTCCCTTTGTTTCCCTACGAGTTTAGTTCAGATACGCTACTCTAATCCCTATTTGTCTGAATGATTTTATATTGGATGTACTATACATGTTATAGCTAAACGAAAATGGGATTCTAGTATCTGTTTTAATGATTATATAAATGTTGTAAGTCTTTTTCCATATCTAAATTTTAGTATTCTGCCTCTGTTGGATGAATTGGTTATTGATATAATGGAATCCTTAAAGTTGGTATGCATGCAATAACCTAGACAAAGGTTGTTTGAGTTCATGAATTATACAGTCCTCTTAACTACCGAATAGTTACACATAAATTATGGAATCATACCCTAACAAATCCTCTACTATGGAATTAGAACCTGTATGTAAATAAAAACATATGATCTCCTCATAGAATTTAGTAATTAGACTATAGGATTTAATTGTGGAATTATTTCCGGAAATCAAACTTTAAGAAGAATCAAATATGTATCAATGAATGAACTGAACTATTATAAGCATATATATATTTCATTTCGTAATTTAATTCCAAAATAAAAAAACCAGAATTCACATATATAGTCTAGAATGATGAAGCATATGAAAACGAACAAAATTCAAGGAGCAAGACTACCCTAAACTTGACAATATAATCATGATAGGATCATACTACAGGAAAGAGAATCAATGATTTCGCTGATACATCATCAACGTTTGACACCTCTTACATATGCTGTGCGCAGAGAGAAACCAAGAATTTTATGGCTGTGGAATTACCATTTAGAATATGTATCAAACAATTACTTCACATTTTACAGAAATATATTTCAAAAATTAGAGAGTAATGAAATCGATTTGGAGGATACAATCTATCGAGAGGACAATAATCTACAAAAAAAACACAGATATTTGGAATGTGAAACCCCGCCTCTGAACGATCCCCCTTGGGGTAAATTCCAAAAAAACAATTTTGATAACAAGAGACTATCTATATAGGCATCAACAAAGTCTAGTAATGATGGCTATTATAACTATTTTAAAGATTTTTGAATACCTTTAAATTACAGAAGTAATGTATAGAATGCCGAGGATAAGCTTTTTTTCCAGATAGAAAATAATGTCCCTTCATTACTAAGCTTAACATATATAAGAGTTTCCCACACAAGTAAACTTAGAGTTGTTTCACCATTTCTAGTATTTGGGTTATCATTCCTTCCCTACATCATGCTCGACTATGTATATATATATAGCCTTAAATGGATCTTTAACAAAAACAAAACGATATTTAACCCCTCGAATATCCGGCACAGGAGATCAGTGCATAGGAAATGCTACTTCTAACAACAGAAAGCTACGAATAGAATCATGACCTCCATGCTTGATTTAAGAAGCAAGTTGAGAGCCACATTTTTTTTTGAACCTGAGTACCTTTTTCACGTTGAGCAGAGGTCAGTACTTGCGCTTTGAAGTGGGCATCCCTGCATTCGGCCATCAAGGGAAAAAATTAGTAAAGTACAGAGTAGAACTTTAAATTATAAAATCGAAGGTATAGTTTGATAACCACAACTATGCTAGGCTAATATGCTAGGATAATTAGCTTAAGGGCCAAAAACACTGTGGCCTCTAGTTGTTGTGCCTGGTTTTGTAATCGACCCTGGCTTAGGGGAGAATGGTTTCTGGAAATTTTGGTGGGTACCTTCGCAACAAGAAGAGTCCCACCATTAATACAAAGATACCCATTTTGTTACATAATTAAATGATTACTTTGAAAAAGGAAATAGCATTGTGAATCAAGAAGTTCAATCTTTTATAAACAAAAACCTTGTACAAACAAAAAATGAAGAACGTAAGGAATGACATCATACATATACAAAATATAAGTTCTCATGGAAAGTTCCCCAACTCAGTAAGAGATAAATTATCAGTAGACCACCATTTTACTACAAATAAAATGTATCAATCACAGAGGAGAACATATATGATTGACCTGTTATTCTCCTGGAGCCTCTACACAACGTAAGAATAAACCCTTCTATGCTACATAGAAGTGACTCCCAAAACAATTACTAGTCACAGGGTAGAACAAACAGAGAACCGAAAGAGTTCCATGGGACTCAAACAGTGGACGCAAAATAGGAATTTAGGTTGACAGTGGTAAAGAGCAATGACTCAGGTAACAACCACTTCTACAGTCAATGTTAGAATGAAGGAACAAAACACGTAGACTCCAAACCTAACTACAAGAAGCAAATATTTTCATAACCCACACCATGAATCCTCTGGTTTCGAACTTAAGATATGATAGTTCCATTAGAAACTTACTAGGTAGTCGGATGTTGCCGCTGAATTCACCAAGGATGGCCGCAGAGGAGGTAGCACTTCCCCGTGGAACAACACATAATACAGAACCCTCTCCTTCAGAGTCACAAGGGTAGAAATGAGACTGCCAAAACCTAAGAGGGACGAGTACCACCCTTGACAGCATGGGAGGTACAAGCCATGCGCTAGGGAAAGGTTGGCGCATTAGGATTGGGAAGAATAGGAGGAAGAGTCATCAGGACTGAGGTTAGTAAGACCCTAACTAATTCTAGGATAGAGCCTTAACTCCTCCTGACAAGTACACATGCATCCCTTAAATGTTGAAGATACGAAGTTAAATGATAGTAAAACCATGACCATCCAGTGAAACTAATCGATTGCTATACTTTTGTCTTTGAAATGATCCTTTCATTACACCAATAGAAGGAGGAGAGGTAGTTAGTTTACTTACGCACTGATCAATGTGGGACTGGTTGGGGTTCAATTCGTTATGGTGGAGACAAATTGTATCATAACTAAAACGAAACCATCAGTGAAAAGGCATTGATATCCACTCATAAATAACCATTAGTATCCTTAGCCCATTCCTAGTACGTATTACATTAGGATTTTATTTCTAATGTCGACACAGCTAGGTAGGAGTACAATCAATTAATCTCAGGGTTATAAACATGTGTGCATGGTCCAAATAGCCCGACTCTCTTAATTAGGAAAACTGAAATTCAAATCCTAGTGTATGGGTGGATACATGTAAGTAATAATATCTATATAGTAAGATATAGGAGTTAGGAAAAATGATTGTATTCGATGGAACCTCTCTTATGTGTTAAGTTAGTATGATAAAGGGTTACTCCAAGCCAAAAGGAAATGTAAGTACCCATCATACGAGATGATAAACATTGGATAATTAGTGAATAATGTACCAAGGAATTTTATTTTTATGATAAATTGAGGTCCATTACATATGGTATCAGAGAAAAAGTTACAACATTGGGCCTGAACAGGGCCACTGTAGTGCTTAGTATATATCATGTTTTAAATAAAAAAACTAATCAATCGTTTGGTTACAAACAAAAAACATTATATATTTTGGTGATTAAGTATGGCAACTCAGGACAATGCAGAAAACAAGATGGAAGGAAATCCACAACAAAGACCTCCTGGAGATACAAGGCAAAACAGTGACAAAATCTCACCCACAGAAGTATTGGAAACAATGAGGAACCTGACTGTTGAGCTACAGATATTTAAAGTCAAAAATGAAAAATTGAAGAAGGCATAGCAAGAACAGCAAGAGATAAACAAAGTCTTGCTGCGTAGCATAGTGGCCAAGAAAATACCAAAAGACAATAATAATGATGAAGAAGTTAGCAAGAGAGCCTCCAAGAAATCAGGGCTAGAAATAGAAAAAGGAGACAGTTCGTCTGAAGGAACACCCCAGCTGAGGATGGAACTAAAGAAGACAGAAAAAGAAAACAAGTAGACCACCTTGAAGGAGAATTTAAAAATATTAAACCCACTATCTTTGATGGAGAATCAAGGACAGGAGAAGAAGCAGAGGCATGGTTGTTGGACATAAAAAATTACTTCCAAATCTACAACTATTCCAACAACATGAAGGTTAGGATGGCCATCTACAATCTGAAAGGGAAGGTTAGTATTTGGTGGCAAGATCTAAAATTGGCCAAGGGCCTAAAGGAGAAACAATTGGAATGTTCTGACTTTAAGAAGTATTTCAAGAAACAATACCTTTCTGAAAATTATTATGAAAGGAAAACGAAATAATTTTACGAGCTACAACTTGGATAGATGACGATGGAGGACCTTATAAATAAATTTATGGATCTACTAAGGTTCGTACTGTACATACGGGAGGATAAAGTAAAGATTCAGCGATTTCTAAGCTGTCTATCACAGACCTACAAGGTCTGAATTGAGTTTGAGAACCCCAAATCCTTGAGCAAAGTATTCAGAAAAGAACGAATGTGCTACGACTAGTATAAACAGCGGGCAGAGTTTCCCAAAGGCTAGAAGGATAAGAAACAAGATCGAATGAACCAGCGGAAGAAGGGGTACCAGACAACACCTTATCGGAATACATCAAAGAGTTTTTTGAGAAAGGATTTTTACTCCAATCCTCCGAATACGCAAGGTAGCGGAAAGCTGGAAAACCTGGGAATGAAGAGGCTTCAGGACAACTCCTGTGAGCCATCAAAGTGTTGGGAATGTGGAGAGCCGCATCTCAGGAGGAACTACCCATGTTTCAGTTCAACAAATAGAATTGTTGTTCATAACCTACAAGAAGCCTCGACAGTGGGAGACGTGGGCAGGAGCCTAGATCGGATAAATGCAGCCATCGATGACCGACAAGCTGACCACCAATCCTCAGTGGTAGAAATCAAAGGTAAAATACATGACACTCAAATTTATGTTTTAATTAACCTCAGAGCAACATTAAGTTATATTACTCCGAAGGTAGTAGAGTCAAATAATCTTAAGAGACTGAAGCATGCAAAACCATCGCTTGTGCAACTAGCGAGAGGTATTAAAAGGAAAGAAATTGAATATATTTCGGATTTTGAGTTCAACTTAGATGGTCAAACTATAAGGACCAATATGAACATCCTACCACTAGGATCTTACAATATGATTATTGGTATGGATTGGTTGGAACGATACAAAGAAATATTAAATTGTTATACAAAGATACTTAGCTATAAAGATGATTCTGGCACTACTAGGACAACCCAAGGTATACCAAAACTGGTATCAGTCAGACAAATTTTAGCGATGAAACTAAATAAATGTATCAGAAATGGATGTCACGTTTATGCCATCCAAGTGATGAATCTATCATAAAAGGAGGATAATCCAAAGTTGGAAGACTTTGATGTACTACGCGATTTCAGAGACATGTTTATGGATGAGTTCCAAAATTACCCCCTAGAAGGGAAATAGACTTCTCCATAGATCTGTTACCCGGTTCTTCCCCTATCTCAAAGTCTCTTTACCAGATGAGTCTACCAGAACTGACAGAATTAAAAATACAATTACAAGAATTGTTGGACAAAGAGTATATCAGACCGAGTGTCTCACCTTGGGGAGCACCAATCCTCTTTGTGAAAAAGAAGGGCGATACTCTAAGATTATGTATCGATTATAGACAACTGAAAAGAAATGACAATTAAGAATAAATACCCCTTACCAAGGATAAATGATCTGTTCGATCAAATAGGGGGGGTCAAGATCTTTTCAAAATTGGATTTACGATTCAGTTATCATCAAGTTCGGATAAAAGATGATGACATAAACAAAACAACTTTTTGGACAAGATATGGACACTATGAGTTTGTAGTCATACCTTTCAGACTCACTAATTCCCTAGCCACATTTATGTACCTAATGAACAGTATTTTCAATGAGTACTTGGACAAGTTCGTGGTAGTATTCATCGACGATATCTTGGTCTATTCAAATATGGAGGAGGAACATGAGGAACACTTAATAATAGTTCTGCAAATGTTAAGGAAGCACAAATGTACGCCAATTTTGACAAGTGTGACTTCTATCATAAAGAAATACAATATCTTGGACATGTAATTTTAGTAGAGGGCATTGTCGTAGACCCGGAAAAGATGAAAGTTATTATGGAATGGTCGGTACCTAAAGATGTATAGGATATACGGTCGTTCATGGAATCATTGGATATTACCATAGGTTTATAGAAGGGTTTTCCAAGATAGACTACCCTATAACATCATTACAAAAGAAAGGAACTAGGTTTAACTGGTCAGAGAAGTGTCAAGACAACTTCAACAAACTAAAGGAATTATTGACAATGACACCCATATTGAAAGTAGCAGACCTGGATAAAGACTTCACCGTATGTGTTGATGCAAGTAAAGAAGGGATAGGTGGTGTCCTAACTCAAGAAGGACACATTATTTGTTATGAGTCTAGGAAATTAAAATAACAGGAGCAAAATTGTGTCACTCATGACCTAGAATTGGCAACAATAATACACACCTTAAAGATGTAGTGACACTACATAATGGCCAGAAGATTCCTATTATTAACGAACAATAGCGGGGTGAAATATATATTTAACCAACCAGATCTTAACGCAAGGAAACCAAGGTGGTTAGCCTGCTTGAGCGAATTTGATTTCGAGGTCGGACATATCAAGGGAAAGGAAAATAATGTAGCATATGCTTTAAGTAGAAGAATCCATGGATTATTTGAGATGAATATTAGTAGGGAAGAAAGTGATATGGAAGAAAGAATAAGGACGACAAGTATTGATGATGAAAACTATACTAAAATAATGGTAGAATTACCAAACAGTACCGCAAACTCAAATAGACCAGATCTATGTATCGACGAGAAGGGACTACTATGATTTAAAAACAAGCTTTACATACCAGATTCAACAGGGTTAAAATTAACAATCTTGGACGAAGTGCATAAGAAACCGTATTATGGACACCCAGGTTACTAGAAAATGATAACAACACTTAGGAAACTATTTTATTGGCCTAATATGAAGGGGAAAATAGCAGAATACTTAACTAGGTGCCAATATTGTCAGTAGGTTAAGGTCGAGCACCAACATCCAGTCGGCCTATTACAACCATTACCAGTACCATAATGGAAATGGGAGACTATATCACTCGACTTTATAACAGGTTGGCCTAAAACTTAGAAACATAATGACTCTATCATGGTTGTAATCAATAAACTCAGTAAGTCTGCACACTTTATTCCTGTAAAGTTTACTTTTAAAGATATAAACATTGCTCAAATATTCATGAAGGAAATCTTTAGACTGCATGGTATTCCTAAAATGGTAAACCAAAAGGACAAACAGATGGGTAAACGAGTTATCATCCACAAACGGATGGGTAAACCGAAAGGAAAAACCAAATCATAGAGTATATTCTCCACATGTATGTAAGAACAAAACCAAACAAGTGGGAGGATTATATACACTTGGTAGAATTTTCATATAACAATGGGTGCCAAACTTCAACAAAGTTGAGCCCTTTCAAAGTACTGTACGATAGAAAGTGTATGAATCCAATTAGTTGGGATAACCTAGCTGAAATAATCATGGTTGGACCAAAGATGCTCCAAGAAATGGAGAACATGGTAAGAAAGGTACAACAGAACTTGAAGGAAGCACAAGACAGGCAGAAGAGCTATGCAGATCAGAAAAGAAGACATTTAGAGTTTCAAGCAGGAGACCATGTGTATTTGAAGGTCAAAGCTTGAAAAATCTCTTTGAAGCTAGGAAACTATGCCAAGATAACACCCAGGTTCTATGGGCCCTTCGAGATACTAGCTCGAATAGTCCCGTAGCATATCAACTAGCACTGCCAACGAATCTAAGAATTCAGAATTTATTTAATGTTTCTTTGTTGAAAAAGTATGTTCACGACCCTAATCATATGATTGATTGGAACTTGGTACAGGTGGAACCCAAATTTGAATTCCAGGTGGAACCCCTACGCATTTTGGATCGGAGAGAAATAACACTTCGGAACAGAGCCATCGCTCGGGTAAAGGTGCAATGAAAGCACTTTATCCCTGAGGAGGCCACTTGGGAATTGGAGGGAGATTTGTGGAAATATCATCCATTATTATTCCAAGAAAGGAACAAACACTAAGGACAGTGTTTTATTGAAGGGGGAAAGGATGTGACATCCCCCAAAATAAAAATATTTTGAGAAATTTAAATTGCTGGAAATTTATTTCCGTTTTTAGTAAATTTGAATTTGGAATTTTTTTTCCATTTATGGCAATTCCGAATTTTGAATTTGTTAATTGTAATAAATTATTATGACTATTGGGCAGAGATCTTATTTGACCCAACTAACTATTTGACAATGAAACTTGTTTAAAAAAAATATATTTTATATTGATTGTAGGAGGACAAATGGAACAACCATGTTAAAAGTAGTTGACCATGACTCCATGAGTGGGTAACATGTTGGAACTACCCCTAGGCTGATTTTTACAAGTGGAAAATTAGTGATTTAGCCATTGGCAGCCCCTGAAAATCATGGATTTAGGAAGCTGTGAAAATTCCCAAGGGAGGGAAAAATACCTAGGCAAATAACAAGTAAGCATATGTGAGGAGGCAGGACACTGCCAAGTATGCTGGGAAAGAGACTATTGATTTACCTTTTTTCCATTTGTTGTTATGAACACTGCACGAGTGTGACGCAAGGGGGAATTACTAAATTGAAGGACAGTGTTGTAGAGGGATTTCCAGGTTCACCCTTATGGACTCATGGTCAGGCTAGGGGGTGAATCGAGAAAGTGATCATGGTTGCTCGGTTCTACTATTGGGAGGAACGTGATTGTTCCCTTTGTTTCCCCATGAGTTTAGTTCATATATGCTACTCTAATCCCTATCTGTCTGAACAATTTTATATTGGATGTACTGTACATGTTATAGCTAAATGGAAAGTATCTATTTTAATGATCATATAATTGTTGTAAGTCTTTTTCTATATCTAAATTTCACTATTCTACCTCTGTTGGATGAATTGGTTGTTGATATAGTGGAATCCTTAAAGTTTGTATGCATGCAATAACCTAGACAAAGGCTGTTCGAATTCATGAATTATACAGTCCTCTAAACTATCGAATAGTTACACATAAATTATGGAATCATCCCCTAAGAAATCCTCTACTATGGAATTAGAACCTATATGTAAATAAAAACATATGATATCCTCATAGAATTCAGTAATTAGACTATAGGATTTAATAGTGGAATTATTTCCATAAATTGAACTTTAAGCAGAATCGGATATGTATCAATGAACGAATAGAACTATTATAAGCATATATATATTTCATTCCGTAATTTAATTCCAAAAAAAAAAAAAAAAACAGAATTCACATATATAGTCTAGAATGATGAAGCATATGGAAATGAAAAAAATCTGAGTAAGACTACCCTAAACTTGACGATATAATCATGCTAGGATCATACTACAAGAAAGCAAATCAATGATTTTGTTGATTCATCATCAACGTTTGACACCTCTTACATATGTTGTGTGTAGAGAGAAACCAAGAATTTTATGGTTATGGTATTACCATTTAGAATATCTATCAAACAATTTCTTCACATTTTCCAGAAAGATATTTAAAAAATTAGAGAGTAATGCAATCGATTTAGAGGATACAATCTATCGAGAGGACAAGAATCTACAAACAAACCACAGATATTTGGAATGTGAAACCCGACCTCCGAACGATCCCCCTTGGGGTAAATTCCAAATAAACAATTTTGATAAGAAGAGACTATCCATTCAAGCATCAACAAAGTCCAGTAATGATGGCAATTATAACTGTTTTAAATATTTATGAATACCTTTAAATTACAGAAGTAATGTATAGAATGTCGAGGATAAGATTTTTTTCCAAATAGAAAATAATGTCTGTCCATTACTAAGCTTAACATATATAAGATCTTCCCAGACAAGTAAACTTAGAGTTGTTTTTCCATTTCTTGTATTTGGGTCATCAGTCCTTTCCTACATCAAGCTCGACCATGTATATATATA
>ML778186.1:277586-306472 GCA_009831015.1 Picea engelmannii
ATCCTTAAATGGATATTTAACAAAAACAAAACGGGATCTAACCCCTCAAATATCCGGCACAGGAGATCAATGCATAAGAAATGTTACTTCTAACAACAGAAAGCTACGAACATAATCGTGACCTCCATGCTTGATTTAAGAAGCGATTTTAGAGCCATATTTTTTTTGGAACCCGAGTACCTTTGTCACCATGAGTAGAGGCTAGTACCTACGCTGTGAAGTGGGCATCCCTGCATTTGACCATCACAGGAAAACATTCGTAAAGTACATAGTAGAACTTTAAATTATAAAATCGAAGGTATAGTTTGATAGCCACGGTTATGTCGGGCTAAGTAACTTAAGGGCCGAAAACATTGCGGCCTCCAGTTGTCGTGCCTAGTTTTGTAATCGACCCTAGACGAGGGGAGAATGGTTCCTGGAACTTCTGGTGGGTACCCTCGCAACAAGCAGAGTCCCACCATTAATACAAAGATACCCATTTTGTTACATAATTAAATGATTACTTTGAAAAAGGAAATAGCATTGCGAATCAAGAAGTTCAATATTTTATAAACAAAAACCTTGTACGAACAAAAAAACAAGAACGTAAGGAACGAAATAATATATATAGACAATAGAAGTTCTCATGGAAAGTACCCCAACTCAGTAAGAGATAAATTACCGGTAGACCACCATTTTACTACAAATAAAATGCAGCAATCACAGAGGAGAATAGATACGATTGACCTTTTATTCTCCTGGAGCCTCTACACAACGTAAGAATAAACCCTTCTGTGCTACACATAAGTGACTCCCAAAATAGTTACTAGTCACATGGTAAAACAAACAGAGAACCGAAAGAATCCCATGGGACTCAAACAGTCGACACAAAATAGGACTTTAGGTACATAGTTGTAAAGAGTAGTGACTCTCGGTAGCATCCTCTTCTATAGTTGATGTTATAATGAAGGGAGGAAATGCGTAGAATTTGAACCTAGCTATAGGGAGAAAAGATTTCATAACCCACACCATGAACCCTCTGGTTTCAAACTTAAGATATGACAGTTCCATTAGAAACTTACCAGGTAGTCGGATGTTGTCGCTGACTTCACCAAGGATGGTCGCGAAGGTGGTATCATTTCCCTGTGGAACAACACATAATACAAAACCCTATCCTTCAGAGTCATAAGGGCATAAATGAGACCCCCAAAACCTAAGAGGGATGAGTACCACCTTTGATATCACGGGAGGTATAAGCCATGCACTACGGCTAGGTTTTATGCATCGGGATTGGGAAGAACAGGAGGAAGAGTCATCAATACTGAGATTAGTAAGACCCTAATTAATTCCAGAACAAAGCCTTAACTCCTCCTGATAGGTACACCTGCCTCCCTTAAATGTTGAAGATATGAAGTTGGACGATAGTAAAACCATAACCGTCCAGTGAAACTAATCGATCGCTATACTTTTGTCTTTGAAGTGATCCTTCCATTACACCAACATAATGAGGAGGGGTAGTTACTTTAGTTACATAGTGATCGATGTGGGACTGGTTGGGGTTCAATTCATTATGGTGGAGACAAATTGTATCATAACTAAAATCAAACCATCAGAGAAAACACATTGATAGTCACTCATAAATCACCATTAGTATCCTTAGCCCATTCCTGGTACGTATTACATTAGGATTTGATTTCTAATGTTGAAACAGCTAGGTAGGAGTACGATCAATTAATCTCAGGGTTATAAAATTCCATGCAAGGTCCAAATAGCTTGACTCTCTTAATTAGGAAAACTGAAATTCAAATCCTAGTGTATGGGTGGATACATGTAAGTAATAATATCTATATAGTAAGATATAGGAGTTAGGAAAAATGCTTGTATTCGATGGAACCTCTCTTATGTGTTAAGTTAGTATGACAAAGGGTTACTCCAAGCCAAAAGGAAATGTAAGTACCCATCATACGAGATGATAAACATTGGATAATTAGTGAATAATGTACCAATGATTTTTTTTTTTTATGATAAATTGAGGTCCATTACATATGGTATCAGAGAAAAAGTTGCAACATTGGGCCCGAAGAAAACCACTATAGTTCTTAGTATATATCATGTTTTAAATAAAAAAAACTAATCAATCGTTTGGTTACAAACATAATACTTTTTCTGTTTTGGTGATTAAGTATGGAAGCTTGGGACAATGCAGAAAACAAGATGGAAGGAAATCCGCAGAAAAGACCTCCTGGAGATACATGGCAGAACAGTGACGGAAACTCACCCACGTAAGTGTTGGAAATAATGAGGAACCTGATTGTTGAGCTACAGATATTTAAAGACGACAATGAAAAATTGAAGAAGGCACAACAAGAACAACAGGAGATAAACAAAGTCCTGCAGCGCAACATAGTGACCAAGAAAATCCCAAAAGACAATAATAATGACAAAGAAGTCAGCAAGAGAACCCCCAAAAAATCAGGGCCAGAAACAGAAAAAGGAGACAATTCATCTAAAGGAACACCACCAACTGAGGATGGAGCTAAAGAGGAAGCACATGCATGGTTGTTGGACATCAAAATTTACTTCCAAATCTACAACTATTCCAGCAACATGAAGGTTAGGATGGCCATCTACAATCTAAAAGGGAAGGCCAGTATTTGGTGGCAAGATCTAAAATTGGCCAAGGGCCTAAAGGAGAAACAGTTGGAATGGTCTGACTTTAAGAAATATTTCAAGAAAGAATACTTTCTAAAATTATTATGAAATGAAAATGAAAGAATTTTACGAGCTACGACTCAGACAGATTACGATGGAGGACCTTGTAAATAAATTTTTGGATCTGCTAAGGTTCGTATCGTACATTTGGGAGGATAAAGTAAAGATTCATCGATTTCTAAGATGTCTACGACAGTCCTACAAGGACAGAATTGAGTTTGACAACCCCAAATCCTTCAGAGAAGTATTTAGAAAAGCGCAAATGTGCTACCACCAGTATAAACAGAGGGAAAATTTTCCCAAACCCTAGAAGGGTAAGAGACAAGATCGAATCAACTAGCGGAAGAAGGGGTACCAGCTAGCTCCTTATCAGAATACAAGAAAGAGTTTTCCGAGAAAGGATTTTTAATCCAATCCTCCGAATATGCAAGGCAGTGGAAAACTGGTAAACTTGGGAATGAAGAGGCTTGGGGATAGCTCCCACGAGCCATTAAAGTGTTGGGAATGTGGAGAGCCACATCTTAGGAGGAACTACTCACAATTGAGTTCAACAAACATAACTGTTGTTCACAACTTGCAAGAAGCCTTGATAGTGGGAGACATGGGCAGGAGCCTACATCGGATAAATGCATCATCAACGACCGACAAGATGACCACCAATCCTTAGTGGTAGAAATTGAAGGTAAAATCCACGACACTCTAATTTATGTTTTAATTGACCCCGGAGCAACATTAACTTATATTACTTCGAAGGTAGTAGAGTCAAATAAACTTAAGAGACTGAAGCATGCAAAATCATGGCTTGTGCAACTAGTGATAGGTACTAAAAGGAAAGTAATTGACTATATTTCATATTTTGAGTTTATCTTAGATGGTCAAACTATAAGGACCGATATGAACATCATATCACTAGGATCTTACGATATGATTATTGGGATGGATTGGTTGGAACGAAAGAAAGCAATATTAAATTGTTATACAAATATACTTAGCTATAAAGATGATTCTCGCACTACCAGGACATCCCAAGGTATACCAAAACCAGTATCAGTCAGAAAAATTTTAGTGATGCAACTAAAGAAATGTGTTAGAAAGGGATGTCAAGTTTATGCCATCTAAGTGACGAATCTAGCAGAAAAGGAGGATAAGCCAAAGTTGGAAGACTTTGTTGTCCTACGTGATTTCAGAGACATGTTTGTGGATGAGATACCAGAATTACCCCCTAGAAGGGAAATAGACTTCTCCAAAGATCTGTTACCTGGTTCTGCCCCTATCTCAAAGGTGCCTTACTAGATGAGTCTACCAGAACTGCCATAATTAAAAATACAATTACAGGAATTGTTGGAAAAAGAGTATATCAGACCGAGTGTATCACCTTGGTGAGCACCAGTCCTCTTTGTGAAAAAGAAGGATGGTACTCTAACATTATGTATCGATTATAGACAACTGAACAAAATGACTATTAAGAATAAATACCCCTTACCAAGGCTAAATGATCTGTTCGATCAAGGAGGGGGGGGAAAGATCTTTTCAAAATTGGATTTACGATCCGGTTATCATCAAGTTCAGATAAAATACAAGGACATAAACAAAACAACTTTTTGGACAAGAGATGGACACTACTAGTTTGTAGTCATACCTTTCGGACTCACTAATTCCCCAGCCACATTTATGTGCCTAACGAACATTATTTTTAGTGAGTACTTGGACAAGTTCATGGTAGTATTCATCGACGATATCCTAGTCTATTCAAAGATTTGGAATGTGAAACCTCGCCTCCGAACGATCCCCCTTGGGGTAAATTCCAAATAAAAAATTTCGATAACAAGAGACTATCCATAGAGGCATCAACAAAGTCCAATAATGATGGCTATTATAATTGTTTTAAATATTTCTGAATACCTTTAAATTATATAAGTAATGTACAGAATTTCGAGGATAAGATTTTTTTCCAAATAGAAAATAATGTCCCTCCATTACTAAGCTTAACATATATAAGAGTTTCCAACACAAGTAAACTTATAGTTTTTTTTCCATTTCTAGTATTTGGGTTATCAGTCCTTTCCTACATCAAGCTCGACTATGTACCATTTAAGAAGTGAGTTGAGAGCCACATTTTTTTTGGAACCCGAGTACCTTCGTCACGTTGAGTAGAGGCCGATACCTGCGCTGTGAAGTGTGCATCCCTACATTCAGCCATCACAGGAAAACATTAGTAAAGTACAAAGTATAATTTTAAATTATAAAATTGAATGTATAGTTTGATAACCACAGCTATGTCGAGCTACTTAACTTAAGGGTCGAAAACACCGTGACCTCCTGTTGTTGTGCCTAGTTTTGTAATCGACCCTGACTAAGGGGAGGATGGTTCTTGGAACTTCTGGTGGGTACCCTCGCAACAAGAAGAGTCCCACCATTAATACAAAGATACCCATTTTGTTACATAATTAAACGATTAATTTAAAAAAGAAAATAACATTGCGAATCAAGAATTTCATTCTTTTATAAACAAAAACCTTGTATGAACAAAAAATGAAGAACACAAGGAACGACATCATACATATAGACAATAGAAGTTCTCATGGAAAGTACCCCAACTCAGTAAGAGATAAATTACCAGTAGAGCACCATTTTAGTACAAATAAAATCCATAAATCACAGAGGATAATAGATATGATTGACCTTTTATTCTCCTGGAGCCTCTACACAACGTAAGAATAAACCCTTCTATGCTACACAAAAGTGACTCGCAAAATGGTTACTAGTCACAGGGTAAAACAAAAAGACGCAAAATAGGACTTTAGGTTCACAGTGGTAAAGAGGAGTGACTCTTGGTAACAACCTCTTCTATAGTCGATGTTAGAATGAAGGGAGAAAATGAATAGACTTTGAACCTAACTACAGGAAGAAAATATTTTCATAACCCACACCATGGAGCCTCTGGTTTCGAACTTAAGATATGACAGTTCCATTAGAAACTTACCAGGTATTCGGATGTTGCCGCTGAGTTCACCAAGGATGGACGCAGAGGTGGTAGAACTTCCCTATGGAACACTGCATAATAAAGAACCCTCTACTTCAGAGTCACAAGGGCAGAAATGAGACCACCAAAACCCAAGAGGGACAAGTACCACCGTTGACAACACGAGAGGTACAAGCCATGCACTAGGGCAAGGTTGGCGCATTAGGATTGGGAAGAATAGGTGGAAGAGTCATTGTGATTGAGGTTAGTAAGACCCTAATTAATTCTAGGATAGAGCCTTAACTCCTACTGATAGGTACACTTGCCTCCCTTAAATGTTGAAGATACGAAGTTAAACGACAGTAAAACCATTACCGTCCAGTGAACTAATCGGTCTCTATACTTTTGTCTTTGAAGAGATCCTTCCATTGCACCAACAGAATGATTAGGGGTAGTTAGTTTAGTTACACGGTGATCGATGTGGGACTGGTCGGGGTTCAATTCATTATGGTGGATACAAATTGTATCATAACTAAGGCATGCGTATTTGATAGCTAAGGCCTTTTATCCTTTTTGGGAAAGTAGAAAGGTCTAAAAAAACCAATGGCATTCCTCTTTTCTCACTTAGGTTTCCCAAAAAAAACTGTCAAAGAAGTATTTCCCTATGCAACATAGTTACCAACTTGTCGCAAACCCTCCACAATTATTGTTTTCTTAGAGGTGACTTTTAGTGGCTATTTTTACCCATGTTTCAAAATGTGGATCTACTAGTAACACAATTTTGGGGGGCATTGAAATAAGCACCTTTTGCAACCATGGCACTAACATCATAATGATCTTTAAAATCAACAATTGAATCAAGAAGTGGTGCTAATAGAAACACCATTTTTTATTTTTGACAAGAAAATTGCAACTTATTTGAAACCTCTTGGCTTGACAAGTGCTACCATCACAACCAAAACATTAAAATCATCATCTAAATTGAAAAGTGGTGCTCCTAGTAGTTTTCCACTTTTTTCTAGGGACACAATTATAATTTTTTTGAAATCATGGCCTTGACAACTAATACCCTTGGAGCTAAAATATTAAAGCCAACAACAAAATTGGATCAAATATACCCTATAAAATTGACGAATCCAATGGTTCCCTCCATTCAAAGAAATCCACTTGGAATTAAGAATGGTACCTAATTCATGTTGTTGATATAGAATGGAGTAGATCTTACATGAATCATGCTAAGTCAAGGGATGTCTAAAACTCCACTCCTAATCTCGCCAAAATGGATCGGTGATATCAATGTTCATCTAAAAAATATCCTCTTTGGGTACAAGCCTAATAATCTCCATCGAGGTATTCCAATATGTAAAATACAATCCAAAATCCCTAGCCACTAAATTTTAGGTCTTCTAAGAACAAGATTTGGAATCCCAAATATCCCTCTAGAATAAAATATTATTTATGTTAAGCCTCCTAGCCTAAAAATGAGGGATGTCAAATATGTAGGTACCCTCCTATTTCGAACTCTAAATTTTCCTCCTTGAGAGATCCCACCCTAATATACTACCTAACCATTATCAACAAACCAAACCTACCATCCTCCTCCAAGATGTCTTGATACTCCTAAAGATGAAGGGCCCCGAAATATGGAAATTATGAGAATAAATGATATCACACTAACCAAATAATTACTTTACTTTTCCAACATGATGGGTTGAAATCAATCTATGATGCATCAAAAATTCCAAGAGGATGAGATTTGCAAACACCTAACCACTCATTTAGTAGCCAAAATGCTTTCTTGGGTTTCTACTTTAATCATACCAAGGTCCCCCTCATCCTTGGGAATGATATAGACTATCCAAGTGACCATGGTAAGATCATGAGCCCCACAATACTTAGATCACAAGTAAGAGAACAAAATTTGTTCAAATTCAAAAAAATGTTCCCTCGATGGGGTGACAACTAGACAAAGTTAGAGGAAGGATGGCATGGGGCAGAAATGAGAGTTAATAACCCCGACAACTAGCCCTCCAAACATTATTTCAGAATGACTCACACCTAGAGAAGAGTAATGGAAGTGCGCCTGAACAACCTTGCAGGTTTAATCGCCCCCCAAGTAGGCCATACCAAGTGTATCATGCTAGGCACCAGGATTATGGAAGTCATCACCTTGGCTCTCATGGCTAGCCTATCTGTCAATTTGAGTTTCACTAAGAGGGAAAATTCCTTGGTGAATTCATTCATTCCCCCTCTACATTTGGTCTTGTTCCTTGGCCCTTTTGGGAAAATTCTCTCTTTTTCCCTATGCAACTGCTCTTGCTCCGTGGCTCTCTCAGGCGAATTCTCTCATTTTTCCTCTGCATTTGTGCTCCTACCCCTCAGTTGTCTTAGGAAAATTCTCTTCATTTTCCCCTACAATTTCTCTTGCTCCACAAATCTTTCGGCCTCTCCTAGGCTCTTCCCAGTAGTCCCTCTACCCTCCTCCTTCACTCCTCTACAGACTAGCCTCCACAATCCCTCCACCATGTCAAGAGAAAGGGGGAAGTACATGAGAGGCTCATTGTATTACATGGCCCTCTCTATAGGTGGCATACTCATCCCCTCCCAATTGACTCTCATAATAGTCAGGAATAATAGGTAGGGGTTTCTTGAGCTTCCATTGTCACCCACTCACTCTCATCCTTTGATCAATGGAAACCATTTGGTCAAAGAGGAGACACCACCTTTGAAAGAGAGCACTCCTTTGCACTGTAATCCTCTTTCCACCCTGCAAAATCCATCCACGGGACCATGTGTTTGGCACAGGTAGCTACATGGTGGAGGAAGAAATTCCCATCAAGATAGAAGGTGGAGAAGCATATGAAGAGTGTTGGAGAGGAAAAGGAGGCAGAGCCACCTCTTCTCTCCACAAATTGACTCTCATATGAGAACCTAAAAATCATTTTGGAAATTAGGAAAAATAAAGAAGACCAACTGCACTCTCAGCGCATCCTCGAACATATAATGGATATTTTGTTTGATGCATTGGGGGATGCTCCTATGTGGAATTTATGCCCAACATGTGGCCAAAAGTTCATCCAGGCCTACAACATCCATGGTTTCCCAAGCTCACCCAAAGATTAGCTCCTCCATTTTTTTGTATTTTTTTTTTGCTCTCATCACAAGCTAGATGGTCATGGCGACTGGTCTCAAATAATTTTATTCATACTTTTTTTTTTACGCAGTGACACGTCAAACTCTAATTTCTTAATGGAAGAAATTTGTTTTGGTTTATGTTTTGTGGAAGAATAGGTGGCTAATAGATGGAATTGTACAGACATTAGAAGAAATTAATACAAGGTTATTACTTATAAATTGATCTAGGATCTTTTCATCGAGTGACTTCTAAAGAATTGGATTAAATGAGCATAAATTAAAGTACACCATTAAAAAAGGAAAATATCAACAATGAAGAGACATAATCATCAATATGAACACAAAAAATTGATAAAGGAGTTCATCCCTGGTGGACTACGTCTTCAGGTCCTTCTCTCAAATGGGCAGGCCTTCTTATTAACTCAACAAAAGAATTTGGCAAAATACATAAGTATACCTCATTTTGAAATCAAGTTGCAGAATCTTTTCTCAGATCAGAAAACAAACAACATCACTGGATTTGTCATTTCGAATTACCCAAAAATGATTGTCTCCATGCTTTGATCCGACTCTGACACTCCCAAGCCCAAGAGAAGCTCTATCTCGGTATACGTGCCCTAAAAATTTTTTGGTTTGTACCCTCACGTTTCCCCTTCCAACATGGGTGGATTCACCTTTTAATAAAAAGAGCAGCCTTGTAATCAATGGAAGGCCATTGGCCTTATGGTTATTATATAATATATTAAGGTGTTAATAAAGGGGGAGGTCTCGGGGTCGAGCCCACGCACCTCACCTTTTTGGGTATTCGTTGTAACAATTTGTATATTTGAAATATTTTTTTATAGCGAGTTTAGCAGTGTTCTAGATATGATGGTTGGTCACCATATTTGGCAGGGTCCCGCTAAAATTGGCAGATCCACCAAATATTTTTCTATATATTTTTTTGGAAACTTCGCTCTCGGGTTTTCATTGGGAGATTTTCCACTGCCACCTGGCAGCCAACCATTGGGGCACATCAACCACTATACAGTCATCCTACCATGCCATCATATGGTCTAAAAACTCATTTTCCAACTCAGGATGCCACATCAGTGTATGGACTGCCACGTGGCGCAATTTTATTGGTCCACGAAATGACCGAGAAATGCCAAATATGTGGGACATGTGGAAGCCTCTAGTGCTACCATGTCACCATGTTGACGCCATGCTGATGTCAACATGAAAAGTGTCGCCTCTTGTGCATGCCACATATGTTTTATGGATGTTGATGTCATTCGTACTAATGGTGACATCAGTAGTGTGAATGTTGACTCATCCCCCTGCCGACTGGGCTAGGTTGAAAAAACTTTGGGTGTGAATATATTTCGATCCCTAATGTCATTTGATCCATTGGAAATCTTGTGACGCACTCTTCATGATGATGTCATTTTCACTGCGTTTTTAGAAATTTTAATTTTTCCCCTTTCTATGTCTGTTGAGGCCATTCTGATCTTCATGAGTTGCTTTTGTTAATTATGAGTTGTCCTTAGTATTCTCTCGATCCTTTTTGGATCACGACTTCCCATTAAGATATTTTAGGACCACCAAAATATTTCATCATTTAACATATAAGTGAGGGAAAAATTCCCTCACCTTGTCCTTCTCAATCCACTTTGCCTTGCTTGGAAGTGTTCTCTTTAAGCCTACTCAAAGATAGTCAACATCACCCCTGTGTGAAGTGCTTGTCCTTCTGTCCAGGTTGATATCTTCCTTTAACTCATCCAAGTACTCAGGAGAAAACTCATCAACTGAAGGTATTGAAACTTCCTCATACTGATCCATGATCATGGGAGGATCAAAATGTTTCAATTTATCTACATTTACAACTGAGTAAATATGCATATAAGGTGGAATATCCAAACAAAAATCATTGGCACCAGATTTCTCCAAAATAGTGAAGGTTCATAATGAATGGGCTTGAGTTTCTTTCCTTCAGCCTTCAATATCTCATTGTTGTTGTGAAGCCATACTTGGTCTCCAACTTGGAAATGATGATCAACCCTTTGTTTTTCATGCCAAGCTTTATACTGTGCTTGAATATTCTCCAATTATTCCTTGACTTCCTGGTACACCTGTTGGATCCTCTGGATGAACTTACAGGCTCTGTCTTCATTCCTTTCTTCATTTGAATAGACATCTCTCCCATACATTGATTCCAAAGGAACTTTAGGTAGGTACCCAAAACATGTCTCAAAAGGAGAACATTGAGTGGTGGAATGTAATGCACGGTTGTAAGAATGTTGTACATAGGTTATTAATTCATCCCATAACTTGGGATGCTTGTTGTAGTAGCCTCGAAGAAAAAATACCACTGTTCAGTTTACAACCTTTGTTTGCCCATCGGTTTGTGGATGGAAATCAGTGCTCCTCTTCAATTGGGTGTCCATCATTCTCCACAAGCTTGTCCAAAACTCCCCAAGGAATCGAGTACCTTGATCTGAGATAATGGATGTGAGTAACACAAAGTGAACCCAAACATACTGAAAGAAGAGATTAATATCCTTCTCAATAGTGATCTTCTTTTTACATGGCATTAAGATACACATATTGTTGAACCTATCCACTACGACATAAAAATATTCATGACCCCCTTTTGTAATTGATAACCCCCCTACAAAATCCATGGAGATGCTTTCCCATGGATGGGATGGAATAGGTAGTGGTGAGTATAGCCCCAGTTTTCTATTAGTGGGATTACAAGTAGAACACATCACACACCCCTTTACATATTTAGTTAAAATTTCTTTCATTTGAGGCCAATAACAAAACCTTTGTAAATAAGCCATACTTTTTTCTACCCCAAAATGCCCATATAGAAGAGAAGTGTGAGATTGTCGTATTACATGGACTTGTTCACTTGTAGGAAAAGATTTAGAGTGGTAACAGATAGACTTATATCAATACTTCACCCATGATGTATCCGCTAGAATTTGTCTTGATCTCAAATGGTTGTTGAATATTTGAAAGTACTAATATTGGTGTGGTACTGATATTTTCCTTCAAAGTGTCAAAATATTTTTGTTTCTTTCCTCCCCACTGAAAATTGTTTTTCACATTGATTAAGGCATGAAAAGGAGTTTCTATCAAGGATAAGTTTGAAATGAACCTCCTCCAATATTGGACTTCACCTAAGAAGCTCTGTATCTCGGTTACACTTTTCGGCTCAGGCCAATTTACATTTACATGAATATTGGAAGGATCAATTTTTAATTGTCTTCCTCCTACAATATGACCTAAGTACACAAGTGTAGTCTTTCCAAATTCACATTTAGAAAATTTTACATACAACTTTTCCCTTTACAAAGTATCCTATACTTTCTTTACATGCCTCACATGTTCATTCCAAGTCCCACTAAAAATAAGAATGTCGTCTAAATATAGAACCAAAAAATCATCTAGGAAAGACCTGAATACATCATTCATCACATGCATGAAATTTTTTGGAGCATTACAGAGCCCAAATGACATAACTAACCACTCAAACAATCCTTGATTGGTTTTAAAGGCAATCTTCCATGCATCATGTTCTGCAAACCTGATCTGATGGTATCCACTGTGCAAATACAACTTAGTGAAATAAACAACATTGTTTAACTGATCAAGTAAATCATATATACGAGGAAGAGGGTATTGATTTTTCACAATGATTTTATTTAAGGCTTGGTAATTGACACACATTCCCCATGTGCCTTCATTCTTTGGGACCATCATGATTGGAGAACCAAAAGAAGATGAATTGGGCCCGATGACCCCTTGATCCAATAAGCCTTGTGCCTGTTTCTTGATCTCTGTCATATCTACAACTAACTTTCTTCCTTTATCGAATCACCAGAAACTTTCTTGTCTTGCGGTGTACAACACCAAAATTATTTTAGTGTGATACATCACACTACAACAAATATCTTCTTCCTGAGATACACAAACTTACTCAATTTTTTTTAAGTTTCCAAGTCCTTTTTGGGAGATAAACGTCACATTGCATGCAAGTTATGTCCTTGGGATACAAATTGTATCGCACCGAAATTTTACTCAAGCGATACATATTGTATCGCACTAAGATTTTATTTATGCGATGATATTCAGAAAAGGACAACTCTTTTCATAAAAATTTCGAAGTGTTTTCCAACGGAATTTTAAGGATTTATGCCACTGTTTTAACTCACAATCAACAACATATGTTTTGGAAATATAACAAATTCCATGCATTATTCATTTATCGAGGATTTTGTTTCAATCCTTGTCCTACTCCATCACAATTCTTCTTAGGAAAAACTAGAGGGGGTCTTCCTATCATATCCATTCTCGATGAAACCTTTTGAGAAGATATTTAAGCAGTTTTCAAGAGAAATTTCTACAACCGAATGCCGAAGCCATGCAAGCATGAATCTATTCTCAAAGGTGATAACCAACAACATATTTATGAAGTATTATTTTCCAAAGGAATTCCACAACCAATATTGCATTTTGCAAGTCAAAACCAAGCTCTTTAACTCTTTCTCATGTGAATATATTAGATTCAAGTATTCCTAAGACAAGGTTACTTGTTTAGATGATTTATGAGGATGTCTATAGCTTTAGACCCTTAAAAACATTCACATAGTCATACACATGACTTCATTCTTAGAAGGGATAAAGGCTAGAGTGGCATGAGTTACATGCTAAAATTGTACCCTCTACTGCCCAATGGCATCCTACAATGATAATTATATGTTCACAGACATCATGTAACACTACTATTGTGGAAGGATTAATAATTCTCTTTACGGGAATACATTGGCATTCATAAAATGAATGTTTCATCACCAACAAACAATAGAACAATAAAATCGTGGACATGGCATCGAGGATAAGACAATATCCATGTATCAACATTCTAGATTATCTAGATGAAATGAAATGTAAATGTTGGGTCTTGCAACTAAAAAGTTACACAAAGATAATAGCTTCAAAATAGTGACATCACCTACCCAATCATAACCAAAATGCTTAGCAAAACCAGTAAATGGAAACATAATGTTAATATTTGATGACATAGATGCTTAACAAGCTCACTCTAAAAATGGTTTTTGGGGACTCAAATTTCAACAATATTTTACAATTTTTTAAAATATGTCAATTATTTTGTAATTCAAATTGAATCATTTACCATGGATGTATAATAATATGAAAGAAAATTAAATTAAAAATATATATATATATATATATATATAATAAAATAAAAATAATTATTCCAAGCACGTTTTGAAAGGTGGCTTTGTCATCAGCCAACGTGTACCAACCTGACAACATCCCATTTGAAAATGAATACCAAAGATACTACTCGATGAGAAAGCCTCCTTAAGAGTGCCTAGAGTGGGTAACTCTACAAATGGCTTTGTGAAGAAGATATGTCCAAATAAGTAATTCATGGCATGTTCATCACTTAGAGTGAGTCACTCATACTTTATTCCATTTGGCAATGTGTTCCAATGGTACCATTGTGAGGCTAGAAGAAAATCGTAATTTAGAAGTTAGGGATGGAGGTTCCTACATTCTGGAAGGAAGAAGTGAGTTGGTGAAGAAAAATGAAAGGAGAGTTGATCCATGTCCTTCTTTGTATTGGTTACATTGGGATGAAGAAGCCTTAATCGTTTCGTGGAGTCGGTGAAACTAAATTAGAGAAGAGTTGAGAGTTTAGAGTTTGGAGGTTTGATTTTGATTTTGAGGTGGGTTCACACTTTTTCGTTATTGTGGAGTGTTTTGATTTTTATTTTCTTTATTTTTTTTTAACATGGCCATGTTTTTCCTTCTGTCGGATTTTATTGTTTATTTCTTTTATTTTTGGGGTCAAGGGGCAGGGTAATTTGTGGATAAGGCATCTCTTCCTGTATGAGCAACCAAGGAGGTATGTACGGGTCGGTGGCCGAGGTGGGGGAATCTTTGTTTTTTATTTATTGGTTCGTACACTCGTCTCCATTTATTGGTTTCTCCGAGCTTCTCTTATTTTGAATGTTAATCCCATGAAGCATTTCGGTTTCTGGTAGATTTTCCAGGATAATATTATTATAATTATGATTATGATTTTTTTCCTCTCAAATGCAGCTGAAAGGTTTTAGTGCTTAAAATCATTTATTATACCTAAAACAGCTGCACTATCGGCTTCTCATGTTGCTGTTAGGCATTTTCGTTTCTGCGGTGTGTTTTGGTTGATCTGTATTTACTTAGGGAAGGATTTTATTGACGATTCTTTTCATTAATTTTATTTTTTTATTTATTTTCTTATAATATATTATTGTTATTGTTTTTCTGTCTTTAAATGGTTGTTTAGTTTAATCTTCATTATGATTGAATATTATAACTTTAAAATTTAATATATTTTGCTTTCCAGCACTGGAAAAAGATCATCGCTTTCAGTTGGGATTCAATTTGACTTCTATTTTGATGGTTTGTTTCAGGTGATTTCGACCTTGTTTTGACTGATTGCTCTTTCCTATGCTTTAGTCTCCTATGCTTTAGTCTGCTTCTCCTGGTTCGTACACTCTCCTCCTTGTTGGTTTCTCAGAGCTTCTCATATTCTGAATGTGAATGTCATAAAATATTTTGGTTTCTCGTAATTTCTCCAGAATAATATGATTATGATTTTTTTTTCTCCTAAAACTATGCGGCAGAGAGGTTTTACTGCAAAAGGTCATTTATTATACGTAAAATAACTTCAATCGTTTTACTGTAATTCACAGCCTGTCAAATTTATTTAAACTTTGTATTATTTTCCATTTGTTATCTACTCTTCATGTACATGTACACGATGTTCAATAAATGTAGGACGCTATCTTCTCAAGTTAGAAAGTATGAGTAAATTTTTAAAATAATTTTTGTTTTAAATTTACTTTAGATTTAATTAATTTTTTTAAATAATTTTGTTGTTTTAAATTTTTAAAATAATTTTGTTATTCATGTTTTTATATTAATTTGTTTTTCAAAAATAATATTATTTAAATTATAATTTTTTATAAATATGTTAAATTTTAGAATAATTTTATTATTTATATTATAATTTTTTTATAATAATTTTATTATTTATATTATAATTTTTTTTATAATAATTTTATTATTTATATTATAATTTTTTGAATAAAACATGTTAAATTTTATAATGTTTTTATTCATTTTAAATGTTAAATTTAATATCTAAATTAAATTATACACTAAACATCCATATGTTTTATGTTTTATTTGCAATTTTTATAGATTTAATTATATTTTTTATATTTTGTATATTTTAAAAATATTAGGTATATTATAAATTTTTATGAAGTATATTAAATTTTATAATGATTTTGTTCATTCAAATGTTAAGTTTCATAGTTAAATTAAATTATGTTTGAGATATTTATATTTTTGAAAACTTCATTTATAATTATGATTAGTCATACCTTTGTATTTTTGCAATCTTAAAAATATTATCTATATTACAATTTTTTTTTTTTTATGAAACATCATAAATTTCATAATGATTTTGTTAATTTTAAATGTTAAATTTAATATTTAAATTGAATTATACACTAAGCATTCAACCTAAATATTGTTAAAAATACTCAATTATAATTATAACAGATTTAGTGTGCCTATCTCATTCCACTTTATAAAGAAATCTTAAAAATATTATCTATATTAAAGTTTTTCATGAAACATGATAAATTTTATAATGATTTTGTTAATTTTAAATGTTAAATTTAATATTTAATTGAATTATATACTAAACATCTAACCTCAATATTGTTGAAAAAATTCAAGTATAATAACCCCAATATTATTACAAAACTCAATTATAATTATAACATCAACCTCAACATTGTTGAAAAAACTCAATTATAATAACCTCAATATTGTTGAAAAAACTCAATTATAATTATACCAGATTTAGTGACTCCCACTTGACTTTATAAGGAAAGAAGGGGAACCTCAAAAAGAAGGTCATTAAATGAATCTTAAATTAAAATTTATTTGTATTTGTGTATTTTTTTTAAAATAAAACTTTACACTATGAACACCCTACAACTTTCTATTTACTTAAAAAATTAATGCTCCAAATTAAATTTATTTTAAATTATTTTATTTTCATTTATATATATTGATATTTTGATTGTTCCATTTATTTTGAAAGTGAACCTTTAAACTATGTCCTCATTTATATATTAATAAATTTTATTTATTTTCAAATAATTTATATATTAATAAATTTTATTTATTTCCAATATGATTATTTAAAAGTTAATTTTTATTTCAAAATTTGATAATAATATTAAATGATAAATTAATAATTTTAATTGTTAAAATAAAAACATATACTTAAAAACTTACTCTAAAAAACAAACAATATTATGAAATAAAAAATTATTATAAATTATACTAAAATGTTTCAAAAATCAAAATCTATCTCAAATGTTTCATAAATTAAAATCTCTCTAATTTTTATGGTAATAGAATTTATAGTAGATAATAAACTGTAATATTTATAAGAATGCAACCCAAATTCCTTACACGGTTAATTCTTTTCTGCACAAATTCAAGAGACGGATCTCAAGCATCCATTGTTTTACTACACCCTCACTATCTTTATTTTTTCTACTTTCTCCTACATTTCACTAATAAGAAATTTTGATTTTCACAAGGAATTTTTTTTATCATTACTTAGCTGTAATATTGCAACAGCCGGGTCTGGTCTAGGTTGTACATTGCTTTCCTACTTCTTTTCTCGGTCGGTCTGGTCTCAATCTCGGTATGGCCCCGTCATCTTCCTATTTCTATGGTCGGTCTCAGTGTTCATGTGTTTTTCTTTGCTATTGAGGCCATGGTTGATGCCCTCTGTGATTTTATCTCCTATGGAGGCCATGTTATACAACCTGGTATGCATTTTAAAAGAATGTACACAACCAAAGTGGTAACTGTAATTGGAAAATGAACCTGTAAAGGCACACATTCACACAACCAAAGATGCAACAACACACACTGTAAGAGCACACATTCAAAAAATAAAATGAAACTGTAAGAAAGTACACAACCAAAGTTGTAAGACCACACATTCCCAAAACGAGTAGGTTAATTTGGGAGTAATTTTCTATAGAGTTCATCTCTTGAGGCAAAAAAATGGGTCTTAATCCTGCCAAATTTTCAGGGGTAGTCTGAGTTTTGCATGAATCAAAGTTCCATGCATTTCAGATACATACCTCAGAGGTTTTGCCCAATTTTAAATCAACTCAGATGCTTAGAAAATTGATCAAAGTCTGGATTGAATGAAAATTTAAAAACTACCAAAAAACCTAGCTCAAAAGTAATTGAAGAAAGATTGCTCCCAAATTAACCGACTCCTTCACAAAATAAAATCATGTACTCTTTTGTTCAAGTCTCTCGCAGTTTACTTTATAAGGAAAGCGGGGGAGACTCTTTAGAGGTTCATTAAATGGATCTTAAAGTAAAGTTTGCCTTATGGTCTAAGATTGGCATGGGGGATTTTACAAATTACAAAAATAAAATTCTTGAAGTTCAATTACAAAAGTTTCTACAGGTTGGTTTCTTTAATTAATTTAATGCAAGCTTCTTGGAAATTAGTGCAGGCCTTTGGTTCACCTACCTAAGTACACCCGATTATACCCTATTATAATTTTGGGTTAATTAATTTTGTGCGTCTCATGGGTGACCTTGGATGGTCCTTGGATAGTTCTGTCCCAAAAATTCCTACATAACAATCTGAAAGCCATCAATAAAGGAGATAAATCGAGACACAATCCATATAGCATAAATTGCATTGAGCATACATGAAAACACATCTAAATCCATGAAAAAATAATACATGAAAACACATCTAAAGCCACAAAAAATCATATAAAGCATCAAATGGAGAATGCTTGAAATGCTTCATAATGCAATCTTTTTGTCGACGGAGATGCCTACCTGCACACACTTCTCCAATGTTGCCCTCTAAAATTTTCCATTGTTGACATTAACAGGTCATAGCAGAGATAGATAGGTTAAAGGTTGATTAATATCGTTGAATTTCAAATTGTTCTGTCGAATTTCAAGCTGTTTGTTTTGCTTAAACTAGGAAGAATGATTTCTTGACGAAGTAGTTGATTGATCGACCATGGTACTTGCTTAAACGGGGAAGAATGATTTCCTGATGAAGTAGTTGATTGATCGACCATGGTACTATTAGGCTTGGAACTAACACTTTCAATTACGATCACTTCAATGGAAAAGTTTACAGAGAAGAATATAATGATGCACTTGGGTGTGTTCTACTAAGTGGTTTCAAAACCATGGTTGCTCACACATTGATTTACGGTAATCCAACCTGAGATTTCATGGGTAGCCAATGCAAATCTTATACAGAGCACCATTCGCCCTTGGAATTCAATGTTGTTCTCAACACTTTGCTACACAAGAAGCCCATTACAGAAAGGATAAAAAACTTCATCCAATGAAGAATGAAGGGAGAAGTACATGCCTTCATCTTTTGACCATATCTTCATGCCAATAGAATAGTACAACAGTCCTAAGTCTATCATCCTAAATTTCTAAGATCAAGCGTGAGATAAATAAGATCATAATAAGAAAGAAAAACAATAACCTTATAAAGCGCAACAAGAGAAGAATAATCACATAGAGTAAGCCATGAACTAAGGGGAAAGGAATTAACCAGATCAACAACAATATTTACCCTACGTGGAGTGGGGAGCGGTCATTATCATGTTCACTCTACCTTTTTTTGTTGGAACTGCTATATAAGAAGGAGAGATCAGCTTTAATTACCACATAAAGATCAAGAAGAGCTCGCCTTGCACTTGATATAGTTGGAAATCTGTCTGCAATAATAATTACTTTTGATATATCGCTCGCTGTGGAGTGCATCTTTCAGATACTGAACTTACAGGTAGGGACACACCAGTTTATTCCAAGGTTTTTGAGGAATCATAGAACGTATATTGAGACGCCTTAACACATGTTGAATAAAAATCTAAGAAGTGCTTGTCCAATAGCCAAGTTTTTTTTTTTGACACATAGCAGTGTATCTAAACGACATAATTTGGCACAGTTTCTTTGAATAATTAATCTCTCTATGAAAAGAAGAAAGATTAACTAGAATATAAGAAACAAATTACATGAAAAGACATTATTTAGAAAAACGAAATCTTAGAATCTCCTTCCTTGTGGAAAATATTTACATTAAAAAGACTCCTATTACATTTTGAAATCAAAATCCCCTCCAAAAGCCCAAAAAGGCCTTCAAGTTTCTAACCCCCCATTTACATTCATTTGATGTTTCTTATATAGAATTTGAGAGTTAGTTTGTCTCCACGATCTTAGCCTCCAAATCTTATCCAATCTCAATCTTTAAGGAATCAAATCTTCCATATTCCAACCTACAAATCCAAACCATAAAATTAAAATATAATCTTATAAAATCAAATTTAATAAAGTCGAAATCTTTCCAAACCATAAGATCAAAATATAATCTTATAAAATCAAATTAAATAAATATAATCTTATAATATCAAATTAGATAAATTCAAAATCTAATCAACATGCTAAAATCAGATTATAACAAGGTTGCGTGGTAGCGCAGTCCTTGCCAACGAGGTTAGAAAGCAAATTGTGGAAAATGGGGTCGAATTGTAAATGAGATGAAGTGCTCGGTGCAAAATGTATATCACGAAAATGTTGTGTGCAACATGTATATCATGAAATATGGGGCAAAAGTAAATGAGGGTTGTCAGGCAGAGAACCATCTATTTTTTGAACGTATATAGCAAACCTAGTTTTTTTTAAAGTATATGACAAAGTAAAAAAATTGTTTACATTGCAAGAATAAATTTGGAAATTTAAATGAATTTTCCATATGGACTGGTGAAAGATAAAAATATAAGATGACAAAAAATTAATAGGAGATAAGAAATATAAAAAATTTAAATGCATTTGTGAACATGGGGTATAAGTAAATGTGAGTTTCATTGTTGAGCACCATTTATTTTGAAATATATAAAAAAATAAAATTTTGTAACATATAAAAGAGTAAAGGCATTTTCCATACAGAGTGGTGAAGGATAAGAATAAAAGTTTGTAACATATTAAAAATTAAATGCATTTCAATACAGAGTGGTGAAACATAAGAATAGAGTCTCTAACATATAAAAATTTAAATGTATTTTTATTTGAAATCTGTCAAAAAATAAAAGTTTCTTACATACTACGAGAAATTTTAAAATATACAAAGAAATTAAAGTCTCTTACATATAAACTGGAATTTCAATGCATTTTTCATGTAGACTGGGATTGGGGCTCCTGCGGACCATTAGATAAATATGTAAAGGAAACAGTACTGTGGAAAGAAGATAGAGTGCAATAGCTGCAAAAGAAAATAAATGGAAAGGCATAAGTGTTTGCCTATTCATCTCTATTTAAGAAACTTGAATAACTGGGTTGTTAAACAAAGA
This sequence comes from Picea engelmannii, assembly GCA_009831015.1. NCBI lineage: Eukaryota > Viridiplantae > Streptophyta > Pinopsida > Pinales > Pinaceae > Picea > Picea engelmannii. The sequence goes on from ML778186.1 coordinate 298,884, forward strand.
AGCATGGGATGAGTAAACTGATAGTGAGGAAACATATGATCCCTTTGGCTATTTTCTTGTGGTTGTCATTTCATTGATATCGCTGACGACTACGGTTTCAAGGATGTCATCCACGACTGCTAGAATGCTGGAAACTGCCTTTTTCCTTTTGTTGACGGCCCGTTTCAATTACCTTTCAAGCCAATCTTCAATGTAGCCTCTCATTGGGGCAATGTTGATCTCATTACGAATTTTTGTGTTGAAAAGATTGTTTTCTAATTCCTGGAAGTCAATAGAAAGATTAGAGAGAGCTTGATGAATTTCCTCATTCTGTATTGCATAGTTGACTAGCCAGTCGTGGACGTGAGCTTGATCAAATTAAAGGATGTTGTAAAATGTTTGCAGAGACAAGGTCTTAAACATAGAAACCTATTTATCAAACTCTTGCCTCCTTAAGGGAAAGGAGTTTGTGATTAAGTGGGGGTCTTGGAAGCGATATGTTTTCCCGACTTAGTTTATATTTGACATATTTGTGAATAATATATATTTCTTCGATATGTTTTCCTCACGTGACTGAACAATGAGATGCAGGTTCTTTAATTTTTCTTTCCAACATGCATTCAATTAGCTGATGCAGTTTTTGGATGGAAAATCTTCTTCTCTTCTTTTTGTTTCTATCATATTGTTGACAATCTTTCCAAAAGGGAAGACTATTTAAGAAAAAAAAATCGTCATATTTTAATTCGACCTACAAAAGCTCGAGCAAGCTATGTGCCCTAATTCCAATGGAAGTGATGGTTTGTTATATTTTCCATGCCTCGGTAACTAGTTCCACTCTTTTTTTGATATTGTTCTCCACATATGCTTTACAGGATGCGATCAGAGTGCAGGATGCTTTTACATTAGGTGCATGGGTGCCAGGCATCGCTATTGCCAAAGGATCGACAAGAAATGGCATAGGAATGAAAGTGTCTTCCAATTCCTTGATTCTTTCCTTTAGTCTGGAATTCTTTATCTAGATGCCTCCAATGGAATCATGAAGTTCTTCTCCTGTCGCAGTGTGAAATTGACAGATTTGTGAGGGCCACATGTTGGCAACATCAATCTCTGAACGAGATTTGTCTTTCTTATTTTCAACATTTTTTTCTGAATTATCAATTTTTTATTTTGGCTATCAAAAACAACGCTATGGAACATGAAGGATTCATCTTTGTCAATTTTTTTAGTAACGGATATGTCCATTGGATGGCTATGGTGGATGGCGTCTCTGGGCTGATCAAGGAAGAAAATCATGGTATCCAGATCAGTGTTAAGTTCCATGTTCTCACTCTAAATTTTCGGCTCTTCCTCCTACCCCACATTTTTTTTTCTCTTCTTCTCTGATGGAATCTTGTGAGAACTATCAATTTTAGAGTGAGGACGGTCGTTATCTCCTCCTTTGTTTGAAGAACTCTGGGTTTCTTTGTTTCTATGATGGCCTGTTGGATCGATGCTCCGAGATGTAGTAATTTTTGGATTGGTATTTGTGGATTGAACACTCTTGTCACTAGGTCCTTTCCCATGTTTCATGTACAATTTAGTACATATTTGCATTGTCTATACCTCATCAACATCAGAGGCAGGACTGTTGTCGCCACTATCTCTATTTTTGGGCAGGTGTGTATTTACAAAACAATTGTCGAGGCCAAGTGTTTGTAAATGTTGTCTAAAAATATCATATTTTTCGAATCCTTTTATGTCTTCATCATATCTCAGGTTCGATATGCTATAATGTGCTACAAAATCATGAATTTTTTTGTCGTTTTTCAACATGAACTCCCCTATTTTCCAAGGCAGAGTGAACTGGTTTTTTTTTCTTCCTTTGGAACAGATGGAACCAACAGCTATATTGGCGTGTTACTTTTGCAAAAAATATTATGTCCGTAATGTGACATGGAAGGAGTGCAAATTGTTCTGTGGAGCCAAAAATTCTTATGACAGTGTAATTATCCAAATGTTCGAGTGTCCCTTTCTTGTATAAAAAACTAGCTACCTGTTCAGATATGCGGGGAACATCTTCTCCTAACAACAAAACTTTGAAAATAGACAGGAAGCGATTAAAAAGCTTATAAAAACAGTGGGAATCCTTATGATTCCACAAGGCTTGGTACCAAAACGTTACTAGGTGGAATTCGTAGTTGACATTATTGGAAAGAGATAGTTGCGGAAAATGACATGAATGTTCTATTGCAAAAACTAAATAGGATGAAATATAAAATTTATATTCCCTTTTGTAGCTTGTCAATTGGGAAGATATTTCATGGGAAATTAAAATGCCCCAATAAAAAATGGCTTGTTCATTGACTGTGAAATACAAATAATAAAGAGCCATGCGGGAAATAGTAGTTGTGGATTCTTTTCCCGTTATTCTTGTAAACAACTAGGCAATTTCATGAAACAGATTTCTAAATGAACTAACCTACATGCTTGTAATATCTTCAGGAACTATATTCAGGTTTTCCAGAAAAAGGAGCAAGAGGTCCAATCTGTTATTATGCTCTACTAGGAATTGTTTGTAATCTTCTCCTTTGAACGTTAATGTTGGCTCCATCTTGCATTTCATTCCAAGGATTTTGGGAAGGGTTGAGTCTCATCGATCCGTCGGGCATAGGGACTGAGCCTTGCCTAAGGTTACATTGGCTATGGAAGGGCTTTCCCCTGGTCGACATCCCTGATGAGGGAACTAATCCCTGCCACGGATTCCAAAGTCCTTGTGAGGAAGGGATTCCTCCATTTTCCACCTCTACAGGAATAGTTCCCTGCATAGGATTTTGTTGTCCATAACCAAGGATGCCCCTGACCAAGACGGAAGCTGACAAGAATGCATTGTGAATAAACATGTCAAACAAAGAGAATGGTATCGAACCTACCAACATGTTATAAGAAGGAATTCCTTGACTACCTACTCCAAATGAACTATATTTTATGTTTGGCCCGGTCCGAGCAAAGAGGATAATGGAGGTATATGAACCCCTCCATAAGGGAAATAATTATAAAGAGTTGAAGTGACCCCCATCGATCCTTGAAATGGAGCGTTGGAGCTCTGTTCCCCCAGTAGAGTGGAGTAGGAAATGACATATTTCATATCAAAGCCAAGCATCCCATATGAGAACGGAGGACCAGTCACACTCTGGTTGAAAGGATCAGTGATCATCATCATAGATGGAATCATACCATTACCTGAGTTAGAAGCGATCAAGACCATAGTGGTCTGGGTTGGCGACGGTTGGTTAGTAGGTGGAAAAGCCCCGATAGTGACAATCATAGAGGGAATATGAGGATTCCCTGAAGAAGTAGCAACATTTGTCTCCATCGCTTCTTGTGACACTACATGACGCTCATAATTTTTAACCTGTATGACGATGGGCACCAATAGATTAGTGATCAGAGGGTTATACAGAACAGGGGCTTCCGTTTTGAGGTCGAAAATGGTTGGTTTGTCTGGAATGAAATGTTCTCCTGTCGGAGATGGGTCAGACTCAGTTGCTTGTGGCCTGGTCATGTCAAAAGATCCTTGTTGTTCTAGTATTCTCCTTGGTGGTGGCGGGGGTAGCTCCATATTAATCAACAGTAGGCCAAGAATCCTTCGCGAACAGTGGAGCTCTTGATCCTCCACAGTGTGAGAATATCAATGACACACTAGCAATTTCTATTAACATTTAAATACCAACACATACTATAAAAGCTCCTATGAGATAAGACAAGCATATCACTAGATAGTTGGAAGAACAATTACACCAACCAACACTAGAGAAACTTACCAGTGCAAGTGAAACTCGAATATGGAAGCACCCTCTGTGAAAAGAATGGCCCAATGTATGCCCTAGGTACCGTGGTATACCCCCACAGTCACCTATGTAAGTCACTAAGATAAAGACAAATAGGTTTCGATTGCATGAACAGTCACTAGGTGGGTACAGTCGATAGTCAGGTGGACCACAATGAGCAAGGTATCAAGATCGAAACTTATCAAGGGTATGGAAAGCAAGTGTTATAGAAGACGATTGAGGAGCTCAAACGGATTTGAGACCCATGAATCTCCATGAAAAATGTGATCAAAGAAATCCAAAGATAAGCCCTCTATATGGGTTCCTCACTACGCTTGGTCCAACTTTGGAGGGGTTATCTCCGCTACCTTTCTTCATGAAACCTCATGTTTAGCCCCTGTGTTAGAAGGGGGTCCCAAATAAGTTTCACGGTTACTGGACTTTTAAGAACTCCCTAGAATGGACTCTTACGTTGGTTTTTGTAACCTTGAATAGTTTCCTCTCCAATCCTAAATCAAGTCTCTAGCCTAGACTAAATTGAAGGACCCTACAAACATAAAGTCTAACAATTTTTTAAATTAAGCGTTAATTTTAGTGGTTGTCTTAAGTCAAATGGAATGGAACTGAAACCAATGGTGTTTTTTAAGAGACAAAAGAGAAGATCATAAGATGAAACTGAAAACAAAAGACTTCTTTAAAAATAAATTTTTCTCGATTTAAACTCTTTAACCAAACTTTTGGTAACTAATTGTCTTAGATCTTTGAAAAGAAAAACCTAGCACAAGATTTTCTCTCGACTACGAGCTAACTAATTTCCTAAGCATTCAAATAAATAATTTAAGAAACAGCTTTCATTTTCCTTGATAAATAAAAACAACTAACCTAAACTATCTTCACCAAACAAAGAAATGAAAAACATCTTTTTATTTTGAGCTTCAAATCAAGAAACTCGAAAATTGACTCTTTTCTTTTCATCTAAAGCAGAAAAGGAAAAAAAGAAGACAATACAAGACTAAGAAATGACTTCTAGCCCACTGTGGATCGCAGGGAGTCACTGACAATACCCAAATAGGCAGATCAGAACAGACTCACAATCTCGTCTAAAAACCCTAATGATGAAAAAACAAGCAATCTTTGATAAGAAAAATCTATATTGAGGTCAAACCGAAGCTACAAACTGCTATAATAGAGACCGAGACTAGATCAAGAAAACTCCTAAGAAGTATAACTTCAGAAAGGGAAGAGGATGATTGCCTCTTCTTTAAAAAAAAATTATCAACACAGGCACACAACTATCACTTCAACAGCCTACGTGTGTACGCAGGCTGTCTAAAGGAAGGTTGTGTATACATGCGTGAATACCCACTACGAGCCGCGTATACCACCAAAAATTTCAAAAAGAAAATGATAGTCAAGATCAGGTAGGGAGTACTGGAATGGAAGACCAGAATCCCTTAAAGGCACAAAAACTTACGAAAAATCAAGAAATTATAAATAAACTAATTCAAAACACCCAAAAAGAATACCCCCAAAGAACCCTAGAGGTCTTCAATTATTCTAATAGCGGGAAAACCCCCTATGGACTACACAAGGGTTTTAAGTGCAGGTAGAGATAACCTTCTAAAGTATCCTACTTTTAACTACCATCTCGACATTATCCCACAATCATGCATAGAAAGAAAAGTACAAGGATCTGGTAAGCCTACCTTAAAATCTACATATAATGTTGATCCCTTCGTGCTCGGTTGTTTCTCAACTGCAAATCTCCTCCCAAGGCCAAACTTCATTCCCCAAAGGAAAAACAAGAAGCTACAAGCCTGCATTATATATATGGATTAGTGGTTTAGATATCATAACAAAAACATAAATACATCATGAATATTGAAGACATCATTTGGCAGAACGAGAAAAATACTTCTTTATATTAATATCACAAAGTCACTTACAATATGAGACCATCATTTGCTCCTCGAACTTGGTCCTGGGCTCCTCTTCACCATGCACCAACTACTTCCATGTATCCTTCTCCTCTTCAGTTCTCTCTAGGGAAGTGGCAAGGGTTTGCAATGGAGGAAAAGGGGGCTGAAAAGGGATTTTGTCCCTAACTCACAATGTTGCTGCAAAATATTGGGGCAAAGGGGGAATACTAAAATGGGCGGAGTTCCTTTGCTCTCTTGCTTTTTTATTTTTTTGAAAGGGACCCCAACACCTTATTTTATATCCAAAAGAGATAGCTATTCGATTGGGTGACTGGCTATGGGTGGTCAAAATGTTAGGTAACGGCCCAAAAACCTGTATCCCTTTGCAAATTTCATTTTTTGCACTTTTTAGTGAGCATACATGGGTTGTAGTGGTGTATCATGAGTGTGTACGCGGGCAGTAGTGGTGTAGGGTGTTGGTTGTGGAGTGTGATTATCTTCCTCATTCAGAGGTCCTTGCTTTCAGTCATTTTTATACCCCATGAAGTATTTACACCCCAGAAGTATGTACACTCTTCCACTCAGGGGAGTGTAGAGGGGGGGGTACCCCCTCTACGGGGTCCGGGGTATATTGTAATTTCATTGTAAATATGGACCGTTCATTATAAGGTTGCAGATCTAACGGTAGAGATTATGTTAGGGTTTTTTTCCCTAGAAGGCAACCCTCTTTTATGAGGGAAATGTATTATGCCTATGGTGGATGGTCAATATTGTATTCTGAGAGAGGAGACTGTGAGAGAAAGAAGAGGAAGTTACAGAGGGTTTTGTTGTAAGTTGTATCCCTTCATTTGTTGGATAATAATAAAGGAAGGACCTGGTAATTTCTCTGGTGGACGTAGCCCACACTGGGTGAACCATGTAAATCTGTGTCTCTGTTGTATTGTGTGTCTTCTGTGTTTTGTTTTATTGCTCCGCGGTCCTTTTTTTCTAACAACTGGTATCAGAGCGTAAGGTAACTCGCAGGAAAAGAGGGTTCCTAGTTCGAGTGGGAGCAATGTCGGAAGATGGAATGTTTAGGGTCGTGAAATTTAACGGCCAAAACTACCAGTTATGGAAGATGCATATGGAAGACTATTTATATCAGAAGGATCTATTCCTACCATTGAGCAGAGTAGCAAAGAAGTCGGCGGCCATGAAGGACGAAGAATGGGAGATTCTTGACAAAAAGGCTCTAGGAACGATACGGCTGAGCCTGGAAACGTCGGTGGCTTTCAATATTTCGAAAGAAAAGACAACGAAGGGTTTGATGGACGTGTTGGCTAAATTGTATGAAAAACCCTCGGCATCGAATAAGGTATTTCTAATGAAGAGATTATTTAATATGAAGATGTCAGAAGGTGGGTCTATTTCAGATCATTTAAATGAATTTAATATGGTTACTAATCAACTAAGTTCTGTAAAAGTGGACTTTGATGATGAGGTTAGGGATCTTCTAATCTTGTGCTCATTGCCAGAAAGATGGAATGGCTTAGTCATGGTTGTAAGTAACTCTGTCTCTGGTTCAAATACTTTAAAATTTGATGATGTTGTTGGTGTTATCCTTAGTGAGGAAATGCGATGGAAAAGTACAGGTGAGACATCAGGAAATGCGTTGAACATGGGGAACAAGGGAAGACAAAAGGATAGAGGAAAGGGCTCAGGAAACCGTGGAAATTCTAGGAAGGGCAGATCCAAATCTAGACTTGGAAAGATAGAGTGCTGAAATTGTGGGAAAAAAGGATATCTGAAGAAAGACTGCAGAGCTCCAAAAAAACAAAGAGATGGACAACAGGAGAGAAATCAGGAAGCAAATGTAACAGGTGATGTGTTACAAGATGCTTTGATT
>ML778186.1:319425-349791 GCA_009831015.1 Picea engelmannii
CCCGATTGGTCCATGATCTCTATTTAAAGAGCATGGAGGGTCATTTTCCGATGATCGATTGTGAGAAACTCTCTTGTAAAATCTCTCTGTAATATTTTTCTTTGCATTAATAAACTGCTCCAAGTGGCCGCGTTGGTTGGGGCTGTGGATGTTTCTCCGTAGGGGTTTTACCACGTGAAAACATCGGTGTGTTGATCTTTGATTTGGTTATTTGAGTGGTTATTGAAGGTGTTCGTCCTCTGTTGGAATACCTGTGTTGTCGAACATGTGGAGCTTGATTATCTTCCTGATTCAGGGGTCCTTTCTTTCAGCCATGTTTATACCCCATGAATTATTTACACCCCAGAATTATGTACACTCTTCCACGCAGAGGAGTGAAGAGGGGGGGTACCCCCTCTGCGGGGTTTGGGGGGCCTATCCCCCGGCTGGGGGGTCTAGGGGCAAGCGGGCCCCCAGCGGGAGTTCGGGGGCGAATCCCCTGAAGAAAAAATTGCCTTATAAAAGTATATTGTAATTTCATTGTAAATATGGATCGTTCATTATAAGGTCGCAGTTCTAACGATAGAGATTATGTTAGGGTTTTTTTCCCTAGAAAGCAACCGTCTTTTATGAGGGAAATGTATTATGGATATGGTGGATGGTGAATATTTTATTCTGAGAGAGGAGACTGTGAGAGAAAGAAGAGGAAGTTACAACGGGTTTTGTTGTAGGTTGTATCCCTTAATTTGTTGGATAATAATAAAGGAAGGACCTGGCAATTTCTCGGGTGGACGTAGCCCACACTGGGTGAACCACATAAATTTGTGTCTCTCTTTTATTGTGTGTCTTCTGTGTTTTGTTTCTGCATTTGTTTTATTTTATTGCTCTGCGGTCCTGTTTTTCTAACACAGGGCATGTATACCTTCAAAAAAGTGTTTTTTTAGAAGAGTTGTTTAGTGAAGGATTGGCAAAGATAGCAAGTAAGAAGGCCTGATGCCAAATATGCATGTCTGGTGCAATTTAGGGTTATAACAAATAGTTTCAAAACTTTTTCTAATCTCATCATCTACCTTCATATCTTCTTTTTTAGTCTTTAGTCTTATGATCTCTTCTTCCTTTTCTTCCAATTTAGTCTTATTTCTCTCTTCTTGTTCTTTGAGCATTCCCTTTAACTTCAATATGTGCCTTTGACTCCCAAGAAACTTCTTAGTGTTATTTGTAAGATAGTTATAATGTGTATAAAAATGGTCACTTATGTATCTATATAAACCCTATTCAACTTAATTTTGAAGTTCTAATAGATCTTCTTCTATTCTTTCCATGGGATAACTACCTTCAAACTTTACACAAATTATTTCTAGATCATCTTCTTCACTTGAGAAAAATTCAACATCTTCACATTTTGAATCATTGCAATCAAGAATATTTGGAGATTCTATATCTTCATTTGAAATACTTTTAGGATCTTCCTTTGTGCTATCTTCACTTGAAATGTTTTCAAGATCACATTTATAAATAATACAATCAAGGGTTTTCGAAGATTCTTTACCTTTGATAATATTGGTGGAGTGGTCTTCAATAGATTCCTTCTCCTTCTTTCTTTGATATGTCTTCTCTAGATTTATCCATAGATCCTTGGCGGAAGTGAATTGTTTCATGATTTCTTTGATAGGGCTTGAGAGTCAATTAAGAATGGTCTTGAGAGCCAATGCATCATTTTTTTTTCTTCCCTTTGTGCAACAAACTTTGACTTGTTCTTCAACGAAACTGATCCACCAATGGCTGCCTTCCAAATAGTTTCCCCCATTGTCTTCAAATACACTCTCATCTCTATTCTCCAAGTAGAATAGATTTTCTCATCATGGATTGGTATTTCATAATCCATTTTTGTGTCTATGGATATCCTTCAATCTTGTTAAGGCTTGTAGTGAAGTTCCACTCTGATACCAATTGTTGGACACAGTGACTACACTGAGAGGGGGTGGTGAACAATGTAGGGTTCTTTTTCCCAAAACTCCTTAGTTAACAATCACCATTAATCATTACTCATTGATGTCATTTATAACTAGTTAAATGTCAACACATATCAACAACATATATCAACAATATATCATCAACAAGTCATCACCACAAGGAAGACAAAGAACACAACATGTATGTACAATTTTCTTTTTATTACGGACTACAATCCTTGGGGTTTTTCAGCAACAACTTAATAGAGTACAAATCTACAAGAGTACTAGCTCTATAATGCAATACTCAGCTTCACCTTCAGCACCACCTAAGATGAGGTAACAATCCTCAATATATATCAATCGGTACCATAAACAAGTGCATCAACCATGCACCAACCTGTGCCAAACAACCTGTAATCAACTTGTACCATATATAAGTACATCCAACCATGTACCAAGTATATACCAATCATGTGTCAACTACTCATCAATATGGACCAAAATCGTCAACTATACACCTCATGTATGTGCCAACTCATCATTTTCTTGTCTCAACCATGACTAGTTTTGGATTAGTCAACAACCCTAACTTGAAATAATAATAACTTTGTACCTGTAATGAATAAGATCTAAAACTGATACAAAATGTTCTTTAGTGTGTTTTATGCAATTCCTTCAGGTTTCACTACTTGGAACATCTTAGAAAAGGAGTTATAGCAAAAATGGCATACCTTGTTGAATTTTGGCTTATTCTAGAGAGCATGCCCCACACAGAATATTTTTTGAATCGATATGAAACTATTAAAAAACATACTACATACTGTATTATAACCAACACAATTGTTCTCACTGAATTTGGATCTGTTATGAAGAAGTTATGACTTTTTTACCCAAAACACCTGTTTTAGACTAGTTTCAAGACTAGCCACAAACCCTATTTTCGATGGAGTGTATCTCCAAAAATACAATGACCAAAAATATGAATTTGCTACCATATATACTTGGATATATTTCCTCAATGGAATATCGATCTCATTGTCCGAATCATTATAGAAACTTTTTATTTCAAAAATGGTGAGATGACCTATAAATAACATACGTTAGAAAGCATCATGAAAATAATTTATCCTCCCTTGAATTCCAACCCTCTTTTCTTCACCTTCCCTCTAAAATTTAGATTAGTTATCCTTTGATTAACTCAGTCACCTATATATATTCAATATTCTCAAGTGTTCCACACATAAAATTCTCAAGAATCTCTCACAAGAAGCTCTCCATCAATACTCCGAAAGATATTCTCACAAGAAGCTCTACATTGATCCACAAAAAGATGATATACAAAAGACTATTTCTATATTATTTATAATTTCATCCTCTAGGTCACTTAACCTATTCTCCTTATTTTATGGTTAACCACTTTCCATAAATAGAAAGTTCTTCAATACTTTATCATTTAAATATTCCTTCTTGATTTTTTCACATTACTTTATCATTTCTTGATTTTGTCACTTCTCTTTATTATTTAAATAATCCACCTTGACTTTGTCACTTTACTTTATCATTTAAATAATGATTTATTCTTATAGGTCACTTTGACTTATTTGATCTTCGGGGATTCAAGCCTTCATGTGGGGGTCTTTCATCTTTGTAAGGCCATAACTCTCAAACCATGAGGAGTTATGTGACATTCCAAGTACCACTGAAAATGGCATGACCAACAATATCCATCTAGGATAGTTTCACCAACAATTTCCTTGATCTTCATCTCATTATTCCACATACAAGCATGGGTTCTCCAACCATTCTTCTAGGATAACTCAATCCACAAAGCGTATTCCCGTGAGGGTTTTCACCATAAGGGGACCACTTTGGAGTTCATCCATTTGTGCACTTTATCAATCATGATAAGACAATAGTGAATCATCTATACATTTTTCCATCAATGCATCATATACTAATGAAACCACATCGATTCATATTCATCATGTATCAATGAAAAATCATTAATCCATCTTCATCATATCAATGAAAACTCATTGATCCATCTTCATCTTTTCTTTCTCATCAAGGATAATACATATTACATTACATCAATCATCAATGAATCAGTCCTTTGAAATCAATCAATCACTTGACATCAATCAATGGCATCAATTAGTCAAATCATTGGCATCAATGACAACATGATCCAACATACTTAACATGGGGGACGACCTTGAGAAGTGAAAAAGTAATATTTTCCCTATAGAAAAAATTGTGGACCAAAAAATACCTTTCAAGTAGATTCAACCATTTATCTATAGCATCCACATCTCTCAATCCTTCAAATAATGGAATACACAAATTTATCTCTACCTGTAATATACCAGATATAAAAAGTATGCATAACATAAATAAAATGCTAGAAATGGTAGAATAACAACAATATAACTAGAACAATCACCACAATAACACAAAAATGATATAAGAATAACAACATAAATAACACTTTGATTATGAGAAGAATGTTTAGGGGCCTCTTTCAGGGGGAAACCTCCAAATCAGAAGAGCTCTATTACAATAATATCCAATCTATGGTTCTCATACCCTCGACTCCTATTTATACTAAATATGTCTATCAAAAGAAGCATCTAGAGGAAGATCCTTATAGAAGAAGATTCTATTAGGTATTCATATATTCAAATTATTCTATTTTATTGCAATGCCTTATTAATATTGACCTTTATTACATCCGAATATATTGTTCTACCTATGTGCAGGTTAGGACCCTCACATGTCCTCCCCCTTAAAAACAACATTGTCCTCAAGGCTTGAGATGTGGAAATTGCTACAGAATGGTAGTTGGTTCCCAAGTGGCATATGTTGGAGTTGTATCTTTCCACTCAACTAACACTTCCTTAATGGTTCTCTGATGCTGACGACACTCACTCTGGTCAAAAACTGCTTGTGGTTGTATCCAAATGGATCCTTCTTCGTCTAACTCGGGAAGGTTGGTTTGCATTTTGCACTTAGTTCCAATCAACTTCTTTAAGCATGAAACATGAAAAACAGGATGTAGCTTCGAATGACTGGGAAAATCTAACTAATATTCCACCTGTCCCATATTCTTCAAAATGATATAAGGACCATAAAATTTTGGCACTAGCTTTTGACAATGGTCGGCCTTGAGGGAATTTTTCTTCTAAGGTTTCAGTCGAAGGAACACCTGATACCCTTCTTCAAATTCATGTTCAAAGAGACCTTGATCTGCTCGTTGCTTCATGCGATTATGTTCCATGATCAAATTCTCTCTGAGGGTACAGAGAATAGTCTCTCAAACTGTAATCATTTGGTCAACCGCCTAGACCTTCGAGACACCAGGTAAGTATGAGAGAACTGAAGGTGGCTTTTGTCCATATACCACTTCAAAAGGAGTCATGTGTCTAGCTGTATGGTATGAAGTGTTGTACCACCATTCAACTAGGGGTAACCATTCAGCCCACTAATTTTTCTTTTCTGAGGCAAAACACCTCAAATATGTTTCCAAACACTTGTTGACAAATTCAGTTTGACCATCAGTATGGGGATGATAATATGTGATGAGATGCAATTGTTGGATCAGATGTGAACTTTTGGGAACGTGTAGCCATTCTTAGATAACAACTTGGAGCCAATATGGTACAATGAAGGAAAGAGAAAAAATGGATCCTTCATCTCCATATTTTTAGGAAAGTTCATTTGCAACCACATTGTCTTTTACTTTCTTGTAAATGATCTCATAATCATATCCAAAGAGCTTAGTCACCCATTTTTTTTTCTCTGGGCAGGAAATGTGTTGTTCCATAAAATACTTGAGGCTTTGATTGTAACATCTCCCAAAATAAAAATATTTTGAAAAAATTCAATTGCTAGAAATTTATTTCAATTTTTAGTAAATTTGAATTTGGAAGATTTTTGGCATTTATGGAAATTCCAAATTTTGAATTTGTTAATTGTAATAAATTATTATGATTGTTGGACAGAGATTTGATTTGACCCAACTAACTATTTGACAATGACACTTGTTTAAAAACAAAATATTTTATATTGATTGCAGGAGGACAAATGGAATAGCCACGTTAAAAGTAGTTGACCATGACTCCATGAGTGGGGAACATGTTGGAACTACCCGTAGGCTAATTTTTACAAGTGGCAAATTAGTGATTTAGCCATTGGCAACCCCTAAAAATCATGGATTTAGGAAGTTACGAAAATTCCCAAGGGAGGGAAAAATACCTAGGCAAATAACAAATAGGTATATGTGAGGGGGCAGGACGTTGCCAAGTATGTTGCGAAAGAGGCTATTGATTTCCATTTTTTCCATTTGTTGTTATAAACAATGGAGGAGTGTGAGGCAAGGGGGAATTACTGAATTGAAGTACAGTGCCATAGAGGGATTTCCAAGTTCGCCCTTATGGACTCATGGTTAGGCTAGGGGGTGAATCGGGCAAGTGATCATGGCTTGTCAGTTCTACGGTTGGGAGGAACGTGGTTGTTCCCTTTGCTTCCCCATGAGTTTAGTTCATATATGCTACTCTAATCCCTATTCGTCTGAATGATTTTATATTAGATGTACTGTACATGTTATAGCTAAACGAAAATGGGATTCTAGTATCTGTTTTAATGATCGTATAATTGTTGTAAGTCTTTTTCTATATCTAAATTTTAATATCCTGCCTCTGTTGGATGAATTGGTTATTGATATAATGGAATCCTTAAATTTGGTATGCATGCAATAACCTAGACAAAGGCTGTTCGAATTCATGAATTATATAGTCCTCTTAACTACCGATTAGTTACACATAAATTACAGAATCATCCCCTAAGAAATCCTCTACTATGGAATTAGAACCTGTATGTAAATAAAAACATATTATATCCTCATAGAATTCAGTAATTAGACTGTAGGATTTAATTGTGGAATTATTTCCAGAAATCAAACTTTAAGCAGAATCGCATATGTATCAATGAACGAACATAACTATTATAATCACATATATATTTCATTCTGTAATTTAATTCCAAAAAAAAAAAAAACCAGAATTCACATATATAGTCTAGAATGATGAAGCATATGGGAATGAACAAAATCCAAGGAGTAAGACTACCCTAAACTTGACGATATAATCATGCTAGGATCATACTATAGGAAAGTGAATCAATGATTTCGATGATACATCATCAACGTTTGACACCTCTTACATATGTTGTGCGCAGAGAGAAACCAAGAATTTTATGTCTGTGGAATTACCATTTATAATATCTATCAAACAATTGCTTCGCATTTTATAGAAAGATATTTCAAAAATTACAAAGTAATGCAATCAGTGCGGAGGATACAATCTATCGAGAGGACAAGAATCTACAAAAAAAACACAGATATTTGGAATGTGAAATCCCACCTCCGAACGATCCTCCTTGGGGTAAATTCCAAGTAAACAATTTCGATAGCAAGAGACTGTCCATACATGCATCAACAAAGTCTAATAATGATGGCTATTATAACTGTTTTAAATATTTTTGAATACCTTTAAATTACATATTTAATGTACAGAATGTCGAGGATAAGCTTTTTTTCCAGATAGAAAATAATGTCCCTCCATTACTAAGCTTAACATATATAAGAGTTTCCCACACAAGTAAACTTAGAGCTGTTTCACCATTTCTAGTATTTGGGTTATCATTCCTTTCCTACATCAAGATGGACTATGTATATATATATATATATATATATATATATATATATATATATATAGCCTTAAATGGATGTTTAACAAAAACAAAATAGTATTTAGCCTCTCAGATATCCAACACAACAGATCAGTGCATAAGAAATTTTACTTCTAACAACAGAAAGCTACGAATAGAATTGTGACCTCCATGCTTGATTTAAGAAGCGAGTTGAGAGCCAAATTTTTTTTGGAACCCGAGTGGCTTTGTCACATTGAGTAGAGGTCGGTACTTGCACTATGAAGTGGGCATCCCTGCATTCGGCCATAACAAGAAAACATTAGTAAAGTATAGAGTAAAACTTTAAATTATAAAATCGAAGGTATAGTTTGATAACCACAGCTATGCCGAGCTACTTAACTTAAGGGAAGAAAACACCGCGGCCTCCATTTGTCATGCCTAGTTTTGTAATCAACCCTGGCCGAGGGGAGAATGGTTCCTAGAACTTCTGGTGGGTACCCTCACAACAAGCAGAGTCCAATCATTAATACAAAGATACCCATTTTGTTATAGAATTAAACGATTACTTTGAAAAAGGAAATAGCATTGTGAATCAAGAAGTTCAGTCTTTTATAAACAAAAACCTTGTACAAACAAAAAATGAAGAACGTAAGGAACAACATCATACATATAGACAATAGAAGTTCTAATGGAAAGTACCCCAACTCAGTAAGAGATAAATTACCGGTAGACCACCATTTTA
This sequence comes from Picea engelmannii, assembly GCA_009831015.1. Lineage (NCBI taxonomy): Eukaryota > Viridiplantae > Streptophyta > Pinopsida > Pinales > Pinaceae > Picea > Picea engelmannii. The sequence goes on from ML778186.1 coordinate 327,811, forward strand.
CTACAAATAAATTGCATCAATCACAGAGGAGAATAAATATGATGGACCTTTTATTCTCCTGGACCCTCTACACGATGTAAGAATAAACCCTTCTGTGCTACACAGAAGTGACTCCCAAAACAATTACTAGTCACAGGGTAAAACAAACAGAGAACCGGAAGAATCCCATGGGACTCAAACAGTGGATTCAAAATAGGACTTTAAGTTCACAGTGGTAAAGAGCAGTGACTCTAGGTAACAGCCTCTTCTACAGTCGATGTTAGAATGAAGGGAGAAAATGTGTCGAATCTGAACCTAACTACATGAAGAAAATATTTTAATAACCCACACCATGAACCATCTGGTTTCGAACTTAAGATATGATAGTTCCATTAGAAACTTTCCAGGTAGTCGGATGTTATCACTGACTTCACCAAGGATGGCCACAGAAGTGGTAGCACTTTCCTCTAGAACAATGCATAATACAAAACCCTCTCCTTTACAGTCATAAGGGTAGAAATGAGACCGCCAATACCTAAGAGGGATGAGTACCACCCTTGATATCATGGGAGCTACAAGCCATGCTCTAGGGAAAGGTTGGCACATTAGGATTGCAAAGAACGGGAGGAAGAGTCATCGGGACTGAGTTTAGTAAGACGCTAATTAATTCTAGGATGGAGCCTTAACTCCTCTTGACAGGTACACATGCCTCCCTTAAATGTTGAATATACGAAGTTAAACGACAGCAAAACCATGATCGTCCAGTGAAACTAATCGATCGCTATACTTTTTTCTTTGAAGTGATCCTTCCATTACACCAACAGACTGAGGAGGGGTAGTTAGTTTAGTTACATAGTGATCGATGCAGGATTGGTTGGGGTTCAATTCTTTATGGTGGAGACAAATTGTGTTATAACTAAAACAAAACCACCAGAGAAAACACATTGATAACCACTCATAAATCACCATTAGTATCCTTAGCCCATTCCTGGTATGTATTACATTAGGATTTTATTTCTAATGTCGACACAGCTAGGTAGGAGTACAATCAATTAGTCTTAGGGTTATAAACTTGTGTGCAATGTCCAAATAGCCCGACTCTCTTAATTAGGAAAACTCAAATTCAAATCCTAGTGTATGGGTGGATACATGTAAGTAATAATATCTATATAGTAAGATATAGGAGTTAGAAAAAATGATTTTATTCGATGGAACCTCTCTTACGTGTTAAGTTAGTATGACAAAGGGTTACTCTAAGCCAAAAGGAAATGTAATTACCCATCATACGAGATGGTAAACATTGGATAATTAGTGAATAATGTACCAAAGAAATTTTTTTTTAATGATAAATTGAGGTCCATTACATATGGTATCAGAACAAAAGTTACAACACTGGGCCTGAATAGGACCACTGTAGTGATTAGTATATATTTAGTTTTAAATAAAAAAACTAATCAATCGTTTGGTTACAAACAAAAAACTTTTTCTATTTTGGTGATTAAGTATGGAAACTTAGGACAATGTAGAAAACAGGATGGAAGGAAATCCACAAAAAATACCTCTTGGAGATACAAGGAAGAACATTGACGGAAGCTCACCCACATAGGTGTTGGAAACAATGAGGAACCTAATTGTTGAGCTATAGATTTTTAAAGCCGACAATGAAAAATTGAAGAAGGCACAACAAGAACATCAGGAGATAAACGAAGTCCTGCTGCACTGCATAGTGACCAAGAAAATCCGAAAAGACAATAATAATGATGAATAATTCAACAAGAGAGCCTCTAAGAACTCAGGGCCAGAAACAGAAAAAGGAGACAGTTCGTCTGAAGGAACACCTCCAACTGAGGATGGAACTAAAGAGGACAGAAAAAGAAAACAAGTAGACCACCTTGAAGGAGAGTTTAAAAAGATTAAACCCGCTATATTTGATGGAGAATCCAGGAAAGGAGAAGAAGTAGAGGCATGGATGTTGGACATCAAATAGTACTTCCAAATCTACAACTATTCCAACAACATGAAGTTCAGGATGGCCATCTACAATCTGAAAGGGAAGGCCAGTATTTTGTGGCAAGATCTGAAATTGGCCATGGGACTAAAGGAGAAACAATTGGAATGGTCTGACTTTAAGAAGTATTTCAAGAAACAATACCTTTCCGGAAATTATTATGAAAGGAAAATGAAAGAATTTTACGAGCTACGACTCGGATAGATGACGATGAAGGACCTTATAAATAAATTTTTGGATATACTAAGGTTTGTACTGTACATCCGGGAGGATAAAGTAAGGATTCAGTGATTTCTAAGTTGTCTACCACAGTCCTATAAGGACAAAATTGAGTTTGACAACCCCAAATACTTGAGCGAAGTATTCAGAAAAGTGTGAATGTACTACGAACAATATAAACAATAGGCAGAGTTTCCCAAAGCCTAGAAGGATAAGAAACAAGATCGAATGAGCCAACGGAAGAAGGGGTACCAGCTAGCTCCTTATCGGAATACAACAAAGATTTTTCCGAGAAATGATTTTTACTCCAATCCTCTGAATACGCAAGGAAGATAAAAACTGGAAAACCTGGGAACGAAGAGGCTTCAGGATAGCTCTCACGAGCCATTAAAGTGTTGGGAATGTGGAGAGCCTCATCTCAGGAGGAACTTCCCATGTTTCAGTTCAACAAACAGAATTGTTTTTCATAACCTACAAGAAGCATTGACAGTGGGACACGTGGGCAAGAGCCTACATCGGATAAATGCAGCCATCGATGGCCGACAAGATGACCACTAGTCCTCGAAGGTAGAAATAGAACGTAAAATCCACGACACTCAAATTTCTGTTTTAATTGACCCTAAAGAAACATTAAGTTATATTACTCCGAAGGTAGTAGAGTTAAATAAACATAAGAGACTGAAGCACGCAAAATTGTGGCTTGTGCAACTAGCGAGAGGTACTAAAAGGAAAGTAATTGACTATATTTCGGATTTTGAGTTCATCGTAGATGGTCAAACTATAAGGACCGATCTGAACATCCTACCACTAGGATCTTATGATATGATTATTGGGATGGATTGTTTGGAATGACACAAAGAAATATTAAATTGTTATACAAAAATACTTAGCTATACAGATGATTTTGGCACTACCAGGACAACCCAAGGTATACCAAAACCGGTATCAGTTAGACAAATTTTAGCGATGCAACTAAAGAAATGTATGAGAAAGAGATGTCAAGTTTATGCCATCCAAGTGACGAATCTATCAAAAAAGGAGGATAAGCCAAAGTTGGAAGACTTTGTTGTCCTATGTGATTTCAGAGACATGTTTATGGATGAGATACCAAAATTACCCCCTAGAAGGGAAATAGAATTCTCCATAGATCAGTTACCCAGTTCTTCCCCTATCTCAAAGGCACCTTACCAGATGAGTCTACCAGAACTGACATAATTAAATATAAAATTACAGGAATTGTTGGACAAAGAGTATATCAGACCGAGTGTCTCACCTTCGGGAGAACCAATCCTCTTTGTGAAAAAGAAGGACGATACTCTAAGATTATGTATCGATTATAGACAACTGAAAAAATTGACTATTAAGAATAAATACCCCTTACCAAGGATAAATGATATGTTCGATCAAGTAGGGGGGGGAAAGATCTTTTCAAAATTGGATTTACGATACGATTATCATCAAGTTCGGATAAAAGATGAGGACATAAACAAAATAGATTTTTAGACAAGATATGGACACTACGAGTTTGTATTCATACCTTTCGGACTCACTAATTCCCCAACCACATTTATGTGCCTAATGAACAATATTTTCAATGAGTACTTGGACAAGTTCATGGTAGTATTCATCGACGATATCCTGGTCTATTCAAGGACAGAGGAGGAACATGAGGAACACTTAAGAATAGTTCTGCAAATGCTAAGGAAGCACAAACTGTACGCCAATTTCGACAAGTTTGACTTCTATCAGAAAGAAATACAATATCTTGGATAAGTAATTTCAGCAGAGGGCATTGCCATAGACCCGAAAAAGACGAAATCTATTGTGGAATGGCCGGTACCTAAAGATGTAGCGGATATACGGTTGTTCATGGGAATCACTAGATATTACCACAGGTTTCTAGAAGGGTTTTCCAAGATACCCTACCCTATCACATCATTACTAAAGAAAGGAACCATGTTTAACTAGTTAGAGAAGTGTCAAGACAGCTTCAACAAACTAAAGGAATTATTGACAACGACACCCATATTGAAAGTAGCAGACCTAGATAAATACTTCACCATATGTGTTGATGCAAGTAAAGAAGGGCTAGGTGGTGTCCTAACTCAGGAAGGACACGTTATTTGTTATGAGTCCCGGAAATTAAAATAACATGAGAGAAATTATGTCACTCATGACCTAGAATTGGCAGCAGTAATACATGCCTTAAATATGTGGTGACACTACATAATGGGTAGAATATTCCTATTACTAACGAACAATAGTGGGGTGAAATATATGTTTAACTAACCATATGTTAACGCAAGGCAAGGAACGTGGTTAGCCTTCTTGAGCAAATTTGATTTCAAGGTAAGACATATCAAGGGCAAGGGAAATAAAGTAGCAAACGATTTAAGTATAAGAATCCATGGATTATTTGAGATGAATATTAGCAGTGCAGAAAGTGATCTGAAAGAAAGAATAAGGACGATAGGTATTGATGATGAAAACTATACTACAACAATGGTAGAATTACCGAACAATACCGCGAACTCAGATAAACCAGATCTAAGTATCGACGAGAAGGGACTACTATGATTAAAAAATAGACTTTACATACCAGATTCAGTAGGGTTAAAATTAACAATCTTGGGCGAAGTGGATAAGAAATTGTATTCTGGCCACCCAGGTTACCAGAAAATGATAACAACACTTAGGAAACTATTTTATTGGCCTAATATGAAGGGTAAAACAACGAAATACTTAGCTAGGTGTCAAGATTGTCAACAGGTTAAGGCCGAGCACCAGCATCCAGTCGGCCTATTAGAGCCATTACTAGTACCAGAATGGAAATGGGAGACTCTATCACTCTACTTTATAACAGGTTTGCCTAAAACTCAGAAACATAATGACTATCATCATGGATGATTTTAGGGGCTAAATTTCGCTCATGGGCTAATTTTCCATGTTTTTTCCAAAAACAAGATTCTCTATTTTAAAAATGATTTGCCCAAATTCTATAGGATAAAATTATTTTACCTTAAAATTCGCCAAACGTTTATAAAAACTATATAAAATCCTTAGAAATTTGAATATTTTTACAAAAATATTGCCAAACATTTATAGTTGTAATATTAAGGATAAGTTAGATTCGCCAAGTTTTCTACATTTTAAAATAAATTAACATCCTTAAAATCATCCATGTCTATCATGGTTGTAATCGATAAACTCAGTAAGTCTAGAGACTTTATTCCTGTAAAGTCTACTTTTAAAGCTATAAACATTGCTGAAATATTCATGAAAGAAATCTTTAGACTGTATGGTATTCCTAAAATGGGGATTTCAGATAGAGATGTAAAATTCACATCCGCCTTTTGGAAGGAATTGTTTGCAGGGCTAAATACCAACTTGAATTTCAGTACGAGTTATCATCCACAAACGAATGGGTAAACCGAAAGGGAAAATCAAATCATAGAGGATATGCTCCGCATGTACGTAAGAACAAAAGAAAACAAGTGGGAGGATTATATACACTTGGTAGAATTTGCATATAACAATGGGTACCAAACTTCAAGAAATTTGAGCCCTATCGAAGTATTGTACGATAGAAAGTGTATGATTCCAATTAGTTGGGATAACCTAGCTGACAGACTCATGGTTGGACCAGAGATGCTCCAAGAAATAGAGAACATGGTAAGAAAGGTACAACAGAACAAATGCTCCAAGAAATAGTGAACATGGTAAGAAAGGTACAATAGAACTTGAAGGAAGCACAGGATAGGCAAAAGAGCTATGCAGATCAGAAAAGAAGACACTTAGAGTTTTAAGCGGTAGATCAAGTGTATTTGAAGGTCAAAGCCCAAAAAATCTCTTTGAAGCTAGGAAACTATGCCAAGCTAGCACCTAGGTTCTGTGGTCCCTTCAAGATACTAGCTCGAATTGGACCCGTAGCGTATCAACTAGCACTGTTAGCAAATATAAGAATTCATAATGTATTTCATGTTTCTTTGTTGAAAAAGTATGTTCACGACCCTACTCATATGATTTATTGGAACTTGGTATAGGTGGAACCTGAAGGCGAATTCCAGGTGGAACCCCTACGCATTCTGGACTAGAGAGAAATAACGCTTCAAAACAGAGTCGTCGCTCAGGTAAAGGTGCAATGGAAGCACTTTATCCCTGAGGAGGCCACTTGGGAATTGGAGGGAGATTTGAAAAAATCTCATCCAATCTTATTCCAAGAAAGGAATGAACATTGAGGACATTGTTTTATTCAAGGGGGAAAGGATGTGACATCCCCCAAAATAAAAATATTTTGAAAAATTTTAATTGCTGGAAATTTATTTCCATTTTTAGTAAATTTAAATTTGGAATTTTTTTTCCATTTATGCCAATTCCGAATTTTGAATTTGTTAATTGTAATAAATTATTATTATTATTGGGTAGAGATCTAATTTGACCCAACTAACTATTTGACAATGACACTTGTTTAAAAATAGAATATTTTATATTGATTGCAGGAGGACAAATGGAACAACCATGTTAAAAGTAGTTGACCATGACTCCATGAGTGGGGAACATGTTGGAACTAACCCTAGGATGATTTTTACAAGTGGTAAATTAGTGATTTGGCCATTGGTAGCCCCTAAAAATCAGGGATTTAGGAAGTTGCAAAAATTCCCAAGGGAGGGAAAAAGACCTAGGCAAATAACAAATAGGCATATGTGAGGAGGCAGGACGCTGCCAAGTATGCTAGGAAAGAGACTATTGATTTCCCTTTTTTCCATTTGTTGTTATGAACACTAGAGGAGTGTGAGGCAAGGGGGAATTACTGAATTGAAGGACAATGTTGTAGAGGGATTTCTAAGTTCACCCTTATGGACTCATGGTCAGGCTAGGGGGTGAATCGGGCAAGTGATTGTGGTAGATCGGTTCTATAGTTGGGAGGAGCATGGTTTCTCCCTTTGTTTCCCCACAAGTTTAGTTCAAACATGCTACTCTGTCTGAATGATTTTATATTGGATGTACTGGACATGTTATAGCCAAACAGAAATGGGATTCTAGTATCTGTCTTAATGATCGTATAATTGTTGTAAGTCTTTTTCTATATCTAAATTTCAGTATTCTGCCTCTGTTGGATGAATTGGTTATTGATATAGTGGAATCCTTAAAGTTGGTATGCATGCAATAACCTAGACAAAGGCTGTTCGAATTCATGAATTATACAGTCCTCTTAACTATCGAATAGTTACACATAAATTATGGAATCATCCCCTAAGAAATCCTCTACTATGGAATTAGAACCTATATGTAAATAAAAACATATGATATCCTCATAGAATCCAATAATTAGACTGTAGGATTTAATTGTGAAATTATATCCCGAAATCAAACTTTAAGAAAAAATGGATATGTATCAATTAACAAATAGAACTATTATAAGAATAAATATATTTCATTCTGTAATTTGATTCCAAAAAAAAAAAAAAAACAGAATTCACATATATAGTCTAGAATGATGAAGCATATGGGAATGAACAAAATCCAAGGTGTAAGACTACCCTAAACCTGACGATATAATCATGCTAGGATCATACTACAGGAAAGTGAATCAATGATTTCACTGATACATCATCAACGGTTGACACCTCTTACATATGCTGTGCACGAAGAGAAACCAAGAATTTTATGGCTGTGGCATTACCATTTAGAATATCTATCAAACAATTGCTTCGCATTTTACAAAAATATATTTCAAAAATTACAGAGTAATGCAATCGATTCGAAGGATACAATCTATCGAGAGGACAAGAAACTACAAAAAAAATGCAGAGATTTGGAATGTGAAACCTCGCCTCCGAACAATCCCCCTTGGGGTAAATTCCAAATAAACAATTTCGATAACAAGAGACTATCCATACTGGCAGAAAAAATGTCCAGTAATGATGGCTATTATAATTGTTTTAAATATTTCCGAATACCTTTAAATTACAGAAGTAATGTATAGAATACCAAGGATAAGCTCTTTTCCAAATAGAAAATAATGTCCCTCCATTACTAAGCTTAACATATATAAGAGTTTCCCACACAAGTAAACTTAGAGTTATTTCGCCATTTCTAGTATTTGGGTTATCAATCCTTTCCTACATCAAGCTTGACTCTGTATATATATATATATATATATATACACATATATATAGCCTTAAATATATCTTTAACAAAAAAAAAACAGGATTTAACCTCTCAGATATCCGACACAGGAGATCAGTGCATAAGAAATCTTACTTCTAACAACATAAAGCTATGAACACAATCGTGACCTCCATGCTTGATTTAAGATGTGAGTTGAGAGCCACATTTTTTTTGGAACCTGAGTACCTTTGTCACGTTGAGCAGAGGCCGGTATCTGTGCTATGAAGTGGGCATCCCTGCATTCGGCCATCATAGGAAAACATTAGTAAAGTACAGAACATAACTTTAAATTATAAAATGGAAGGTATAGCTTGATAACCATAGCTATGCCGGGCTACTTAACTTAAGGGATGAAAACACCGTGGCCTCCAGTTGTTGTGCCCGGTTTTGTAATCGACCCTCGTCGAGGGGAGAATGGTTCCTAGAACTTCTGTTGGGTACCCTGGCAACAAGCAGAGTCCCACCATTAATACAAAGATACCCATTTTGTTAAAGAATTAAACAATTACTTTGAAAAAGGAAATATCATTGTGAATCAAGAAGTTCAATCTTTTATAAACAAAATCCTTGTACGGACAAAAGATGAACAACGTAAGGAACAACATCATACATATAGACAATATAAGTTCTTGTGGAAAGTACCCTAACTCAGTAAGAGATAAATTACGGGTAGACCTCCATTTTACTACAAATAAAATGCATCGGTCACAGAGGAGAACAGATACGATTGACCTTTTATTCTCCTGGAACCTCTACACGATGTAAGAATAAACCCTTATGGTCTACATAAAAGTGACTCCCAAAACAATTACTAGTCACAGGGTAAAACAAACAGAGAACCAAAAGAATCCCATGGGACTCAAATAGTGGATGCAAAATAGGACTTTAGTTTCACAGTGGTAAAGAGGAGTGACTCTCGATAACAATTTGTTCTATAGTCGATGTTATAATGAAGGGAGAAAATGAGTAGACTCTGAACCTAACTACAGGAAGAAATGATTTGCATAACCCACACCATGAACCCTCTGGTTTCGAACTTAAGATACGATAGTTCCATTAGAAACTTACCAGGTAGTCGGATGTTGCCACTAACTTCACCAAGGATGGTCGAAGAAGAGGTAGCACTTCCCTGTGGAACAATGCATAATACAGAACCCTCTCCTTCGGAGTCACAAGGGAAGAAATGAGACCGCCAAAACCTAAGAGGGATGAGTACCACCCTTGACAACAAAAGAGGTACAAGCCATGCTCTAGGGAAAGGTTGGCACATTAGGATTGGGAAGAATAGGAGGAAGAGGCATTGGGATTGAGGTTAGTAAGACCCTAATTAATTCTAGGATAGAGCCTTAACTCCTCCTGGCAGGTACACCTGCCTCCCTTAAATGTTAAAGATATGAAGTTAAATGACAGTAAAACCATGGCCGTCAAGAGAAACTAATCGGTCACTATACTTTTTTCTTTGAAGTGATCCTTCCATTACACCAACAGAATGAAGAGGGGTAGTTAGTTTAGGTACGTAGTGATCGATGTAGGACTAGTTGGGGTTCAATTCATTATGGTGGAGACAAATTGTATCATATCTAAAATGAAACCATCAGTGAAAACGCATTGATAACCACTCATAAATCGCAACTAGTATCCTTAGCCCATTCCTGGTACGTATTACATTAGGATTTGATTTCTAATTTTGACACAACTAGGTACGAGTACAATCAATTAATCTCAGGGTTATAAACTTGCGTGCAATGTCCAAATAGTCCGACACTCTTAATTAGGAAAACTGAAATTCAAATCCTAGTGTATGGGTGGATACATGTAAGTAATAATATCTATATAGTAAGATATAGGAGTTAGAAAAATTGCTTGTATTCGATGGAACCTCTCTTGTGTGTTAAGTTAGTATGACAAAGGGTTACTCCAAGACAAAAGGAAATGTAAGTACCCATCATACAACATGATAAACATTGGATAATTAGTGAATAATGTACCAATTTTTATTTTTTTTTATGATAAATTGAGGTCCATTACATATGGTATCAGAGAAAATGTTGCAACATTGGGATTGAACAGGACCACTATAGTGCTTAGTATATATTCTGTTTTAAATAAAAAAACTAATCAATCATTTGGTTACAAACAAAAAACTTTTTCTATTTTGGTGATTAAGTATGGAAACTTAGGACAATGTAGAAAACAGGATGGAAGTAAACCCACAACAAAGAACTCTTGGAGATACAAGGAATAACAGTGATGGAAGCTCACACACAGAAGTGTTGGAAACAATGAGGAACCTGATTTTTGAGCTACAGATCTTTAAAGACGACAATGAAAAATTGAAGAAGGCACAACAAGAATAGAAGGAGATAAACGAATTCTTGTTGTGCATCATAGTGACCAAGAAAATCCCAAAAGACAATAATAATGATGAAGAATTCAACAAGAGAGCCTCCAAGAACTCAGGGCCAGAAACAGAAAAAGGAGACAGTTCGTGTGAAGGAACACCTCCAACTGAGGATGGAACCCAAGCAGACAAAAAAAGAAAACAAGTAGACCACATTGAAGGGGAGTTTAAAAAGATTAAACCCACTATCTTTGATGAAGAATCCAGGACAGGAGAAGAAGCAGAGGCATGGTTGTTGGACATCAAAAAGTACTTCTAAATATACAACTATTCCAACAACATGAATGTCAGGATGGCCATCTATAATCTGAAAGGGAAGGCTAGTATTTGGTGGCAAGATTTGAAATTGGCCAAGGGCCTAAAGGAGAAACAGTTGGAATGGTCTAACTTTAAGAAGTATTTCAAGAAACAATACCTTTCTAAAAATTATTATGAAAGGAAAAAGAAAGAATTTTAGGAGCTACGACTCAGATGGATTACAATGGAGGGACTTATAAATAAATTTCTAGATCTACTAAGGTTCGTACTGTACATCCGGGAGGATAAGTAAAGATTCACCAATTTCTAATCTATCTACCATAGTCCTACAAGGACAGAATTGAGTTTGAAAACCCTAATTCTTTGAGTGAAGCATTCAGAAAAGCATGAATGTTCTACGACCAGTATAAACAATGGCCAGAGTTTCTGAAAGCCTGGAAGGATAAGAGACAAGATCGAATGAACTAGCAAAAGAAGGGGTACCAACCAACTCCTTATCGAAATACAACAAAGAGTTTTAAGAGAAAGTATTTTTAATCCAATCCTCCGAATAACCAAGGCAGTGGAAAACCGATAAGCCTGGCAATGAAGAGGCTTCGGGAAAACTCCCACGAGCCATTAAAGTATTTGGAATGTGGAGAGCCTCATCTCAAGAGGAATTGCCCACATTTGGGTTCAACAAACAGAACTATTGGTCATAACCTGCAAGAAGCATTGACAGTGGGAAACATGGGCAGGAGCCTACATCGGATAAATGCAGTCATCGAAAACCGACAAGATGACCACCATTCCTTGGTGGTATAAATTGAAGGTAAAATCCACGACACTTGAATTTATGTTTTAATTGACCCCGGAAAAACATTAAGTTATATTACTTCGAAGGTAGTAGAGTCAAATAAACTTAAGAGATTGAAGCATGCAAAATCATGGCTTGTGCAACTAGCGACAGGTACTAAAAGGAAAGTAATTGACTATATTTCATATTTTGAGTTTAGATTAGATGGTCAAACTATAAGGATCAATCTGAACATCCTACCACTAGGATCTTATGATATGATTATTAGGCTGGATTGGTTGGAATGAAACAAAGCAATATTAAATTGTTATAAAAAGATACTTAGCTATAAAGATGATTCTAGCACTACCAAGATAGCCCAAAGTATACCAAAACCGGTATCAATCAGACAAATTTCAGTGATGCAACTGAAGAAATGTATGAGAAAGGGATGTCAAGTTTATGCCATTCAAGTGACGAATCTAACAAAAAAGGAGGATAAGCCAAAGTTGGAAGACTTTGTTGTCCTACATGATTTCAGAGACATGTTTGTGGATGAGATACCAGAATTACCCAATAGAAGGGAAATAGACTTCTCCATAGATCTGTTACCCAGTTCCACCCCTATCTCAAAGGTGCCTTACCAGATGAGTCTACCCGAACTAACATAATTAAAAATACAATTATAGGAATTGTTGGACAAAGAGTATATCAGACCGAGTGTCTCACCTTGGGGAGCACCAAACCTCTTTTTGAAAAAGAAGGATGGTACTCTAAGATTATGTATCGATTATAGACAATTGAACAAAATGACTATTAAGAATAAATACCCCTTACCAAGGATAAATGATCTGCTCGATCAAGTGGGGGGGGGGGCAAGATATTTTCAAAATTGGATTTACGATCTGGTTATCATCAAGTTCGACTAAAACACGAGGACATAAACAAAATACCTTTTCAAACAAGATATGGACACTACTACTTTGTAGTCATACCTTTCGGACTCACTAACGCTCTAGCCACATTTATATTCCTAATGAACAGTATTTTCAGTGACTACTTGGACAAGTTCGTGGTAGTATTCATCGATGATATCCTGGTCTATTCAAAGACGAAGGAGGAACATGAGGAACACTTAAGAATAGTTCTGCAAAAATTAAGGAAGCACAAACTGTATGCCAATTTCGACAAGTGTGACTTCTATCAGAAAGAAATACAATATCTATGACATGTAATTTCATCAGAGGACGTTGTCGTAGACCCAAAAAAGATGAAAGCCATTATGGAATGGCCGGTACCTAAAGATGTAGCAGATATATATTCGTTCATGGGAATCACCGAATGTTACCGTAGGTTTATAGAAGGGTTTTCCACGATAGCCTACCCTATCACATCATTACAAAAGAAAGGAGCTAGGTTTAATTGGTCATCAAGACAACTTCAACAAACTAAAGGAATTATTGACAATGGCACCCATATTGAAAGTAAAAGACCTAGAGAAAGACTTCACCATATGTGTTGATGCAAGTAAAGAAGGGCTAGGTGGTGTCCTAACTCAGGAAGGACACATTATTTGTTATGAGTACCAGAAATTAAAAGAACATGAGCGAAATGAAGTCACTCATACACTAGAATTGGCAACATTAATACACGCCTTAAAGATGTGGAGACACTACATAATGGGAAGAAGATTCCTATTATTAACGGACAATAGTGGGGTGAAATACCTGTTTAACAAACCAACTCTTAACGCAAGGAAAACAAGGTGGTTAGCCTTCTTGAGCGAATTTGATTTTGAGGTAATACATATCAAGGGAAAGGAAGATAAATTAGCAGATGCTTTAAGTAGAAGAATCCATGGATTATTTGAGTTGAATATTAGTAGGGCAGAAAGTGATCTAGAAGAAAGAATAAGGACGACATGAATTCATGATGAAAACTATACTAAAATAATGGTAGAATTACCGAAAAGTACCACTAACTTAGATAAACCAGATCTAAGTATCGACGAGAAGGGACTTCTATGATTTAAAAATAGACTTTACATACCAGATTCAGTAGGGTTAAAATTAACAATCTTGGACGAAGTGCATCAGAAATCGTATTCTGGTTACCCAGGTTACCAGAAAACAATAAGAACACCTAGGAAACTATATGAAGGGTGAAACAAAACAATACCTATCTATGTGGCAATATTGTCAGTAGGTTAAGGCCGAGCACCAACATCCATCCAGCGTAGTAAAGCCATTACCAGTACCAGAATGGAAATGGGAGACTATATCACTTGACTTTATAACAGGTTTGCCTAAACCTTAGAAATATAATGACTCTATCATGGTTGTGGAAATATAATGACTCTATCATGGTTGTAATCGATAAAATCAATAAGTCTGGACACTTTACTCCTGTAAAGTCTACTTTTAAAGCTATAAACATTGTTGAAATATTCATGAAAGAAATATTTAGACTACATGGTATTCCTAAAATGGTGATTTCAGATAGAGACGTAAAATTCACATCCGCCTTTTGGAAGGAATTGTTTGCAGGGATAAATGCCAACTTGAATTTCACTACGAGTTATCATCCAAAAATGGATGGGCAAACCAAAAGGAAAAACCAAATCATATAGGATATGCTCCGCATGTACGTAAGAAAAAAACCAAACAAGTGGGAGGATTATATACACTTGGTAGAATTTTCATATAACAATGGGTACCAAACATCAAAAAAGATGATCCCTTTCAAAGTACTGTACGACAAAAAGTGTACAACTCTAATTAGTTGGGATAACCCGGCTGACAGACCCATGGTTGGACTAGAGATGCTCCAAGAAATGGAGAACATGGTAAGAAAGGTACAACAGAACTTGAAGGGAGCACGAGACAGTTAGAAGAGCTATGCAGATCAGAAAAGAAGACACTTAGAGTTTCAAGTGGGAGATCATGTGTATTTGAATGTCAAAGCCTGAAAAATCTCTTTGAAGCTAGGAAACTGTGCCAATATAGCACCCAGGCTCTATGGGCCCTTTGAGATACTAGCTTGAATTAGACCCGTAGCATATCAACTAGCACTGTTAATGACTGTAAGAATTCATAATGTATTTCATGTTTCTTTGTTGAAAATGTATGTTCATGACCCTACTCATATCATTTATTGGAACTTGGTACAGGTGGAACCCGAAGGTGAATTCCAGGTGGAATCCCTATGCATTTTGGACTGGAGAGAAATAGGACTTCGGAATAGAGTTGTCGCTCAACTAAAGGTGCAATGGAAGCACTTTATCCTTGAGGAGGCCACTTGGGAATTGGAGGGAGATTTTTGGAAATCTCATCGAATCATATTCCAAGAAAGGAACGAACACTGAGGACATTGTCTTACTGAAGGGGGAAAGGATGTGACATCCCCCAAAATAAAAATATTTTGAAAATTTTAAATTGATGGAAATTTATTTCCATTTTTAGTAAATTCATTTTTTTTTTTTTTTTGTCATTTATGGCAGAGATCTGATTTGACCCAACTAACTATTTGACATTAAAAACATAATATTTTATATTGATTGTAGGAGGACAAATGGAACAACCATGTTAAAAGTAGCTGACCATGACTCCATGAGTGGGAAACATGTTAGAACTACCCCTAGGATGATTTTTACAAGTGGAAAATTAGTGATTTGGCCATTGCCAGCCCTTGAAAATCAGGGATTTATGAAGCTGTGAAAATTCTTAAGGGAGGGAAATATACCTAGGCAAATAAAAAATAGGCATACGTGAGGAGGCAGGACGCTGCCAAGTATGCTGGGAAAGAGACTATTGATTTCCATTATGTCCATTTTCTATTATGAACACTAGAGGAGTGTGAGGTAAGGGGGAATTATTGAATTGAAGGACAGTGTTGTAGAGGGATTTCCAAGTTCGCCCTTATGGACTCATGGTCAGGCTAGGGAGTGAATCGGGAAAGTGATAGTGGTTTCTCGGTTCTACGGTTGGGAGGAACGTGGTTGTTCCCTTTGTTTCCCTGCGTGTTTAGTTCACATATGCTACTCTAATCCCTATCTGTCTGAATGATTTTATATTGGATGTACTGTACATATTATAGCTAAACGAAAATGGGATTCTAGTATCTGTTTTAATGATCGTATAATTGCTGTAAGTTTTTTTCTATTTCTAAATTTCATTATTCTGCCTCTGTTGGATGAATTGCTTATTGATATAGTGGAATCCTTAAAGTTGGTATGCATGCAATAACCTAGACAAAGGCTGCTCAAATTCATGAATTATATAGTCCTCTTAACTATCGAATAGTTACACATAAATTACAGAATCATCCCCTAAGAAATCCTCTATTATGGAATTAGAACTTGTATGTAAATAAAAACATATGATATCCTCATAGAATTCAGTAATTAGACTGTAGGATTTAATTATGGAACTAATTCCGGAAATCAAACTTTAAGCAGAATCGAATATGTATCAATGAATGAAGAGAACTATTATAAGCATATATATATTTCATTCCGTAATGTAATTCCAAAAAAAAAAAAAAAAAAAATTCACATATATAGTCTATAATGATGAAGCATATGGGAATGAAAAAAATCCAAGGAGTAAGACTACCCTAAATCTAACGATATAATCATGCTAGGATCATACTACAGGAAAGCGAATCAATGATTTCACTGATACATCATCAACGTTTGACACCTCTTACATATGCTGTGCGTAGAGAGAAACCAAGAATTTTATGGCTGTGGCATTACCATTTATAATATCTATCAAACAATTGCTTCGCATTTTACAGAAAGATATTTCAAAAATTACAGAGTAATGCAATCGATTTGGAGGATACAATCTATCAAGAGGACAATAATCTACAAAAAAAATGCAGAGATTTGGAATGTGAAATCCCGCCTCTGAACGATCCCCCTTGTGGTAAATTCCAAATAAACAATTTTGATAACAAGAGACTATCCATACATACATCAACAAAGTCTAATAATGATGGTTATTATAATTGTTTTAAAGATTTTTGAATACCTTTAGATTATAGAAGTAATGTATAGAACGCCAAGGATAAGATTTTTTTCCAAATAGAAAATAATGTCCCTCCATTACTAAGCTTAACACATATAAGAGTTTCCAACACAAGTAAACTTAGAGTTGTTTCACCATTTCTAGTATTTGGGCTATCAGTCCTTTCCTAAATCAAGCTCGACCATGTATATATATACACATAGCCTTAAATGGATCTTTAACAAAAACAAAACGGGATTTAACCCCTCAAATATCCGACGCAGGAGATCAGTGCATAAGAAATGTTACTTCTAACAACAGAAAGCTATGAGCAAAATCATGTCCTCCATATTTGATTTAAGGAGTGGAAAGCCACATTTATTTTGGAACCCGAGTACCTTTGTCACATTGAGAAGAGGCCGGTACCTGCACTTTGAAGTGGGCATCCCTACATTCGGCCATCACAGAAAAACATTAGTAAAGTACATAGTAGAACTTTAAATTATAAAATCGAAGGTGTAGTTTGATAACCACAACTATGTTGAGCTACTTATCTTAAGGGCCGAAAACACCATGGCCTCCAGTTGCCATGCCTAGTTTTGTAATCGACCCTAGCTGAGGGGAGAATGGTTCTTAGAACTTCTGGTGGGTACCCTCACGACAAGAAGAGTCCTATCATTAATACAAAGATACCCATTTTGTTACAGAATTAAATGATTAATTTAAAAAAGGAAATAGCATTGCGAATCAAGAAGTTCAATCTTGTATAAACAAAAACATTGTATGAAGAAAAAATGAAGAATGTAAGGAACGACATCATACATATATACAATATAAGTTCTCATGGAAAGTACCCCAACTCAGTAAGAGATAAATTACTGGTAGACCACCATTTTACTACAAATAAAATGCATCAATCATAGAGGAGAACATATACGATTGATATTTTATTCTCCTGGAGACTCTACAAGATGTAAGAATAAACCCTTTTGTGCTAGACAAAAGTGACTCTCAAAACAGTTACTAGTCACAAGGTAAAACAAAAAGAGAACTGGAAGAATCCCATGGGACTCAAATAGTGGACGCAAAATAGGACTTTAGGTTCACAGTGGTAAAGAAAAGTGACTCTTGGTAAAAGCCTCTTCTATAGTCAATGTTAGAATGAAGGGAGAAAACGTGTAGACTCCGAACCTAACTACAGGAATAAAAGATTTTCATATCCGACACCATGAACAGTCTGGTTTCGAACTTGAAATACGAAATTTCCATTAGAAACTTACGAGGTAGTCGAATGTTGCTACTGAATTCACCAAGGATGGCTGCATAGATGGTATCACTTCCCTGTGGAACAATGCATAATACAAAACCCTCTCCTTCAGAGTCACAAGGGCAGAAATGAGACTGCCAAAACCTAAGAGGGACGAGTACCACCCTTGATAGCATGGGAGGTAAAAGCCATGCGCTAGGGCAAGGTTGGCGCTTCAATATTTGGAAGATCAGGAGGAAGAGTCATTGGGACTAAGGTTAGTAATACCCTAATTAATTCTAGGATAGATCCTTAACTCCTCCTGACAGGTACACCTTCCTCCCTTAAATGTTGAAGATACGAAGTTAAACGACAATAAAACCATGATCATCCAGTGAAACTAATCGGTCACTATACTTTTGTCTTTGAAGTGATCCTTCCATTACACCAATAGAATGAGGAGGGGTAGTTAGTTTAGTTACATAGTGATTGATGCGTGAATAGTCGGGGTTCAATTCGTTATGGTGGAGACAAACTGTATCATAACTACAATGAAACCATCAAAGAAAACGCATTGATAACCACTCATAAATCACCATTAGTATCCTTAGCCCATTCTTGGTACGTATTACATTAGGATTTGATTTCTAATGTCGACAACACTAGGTAGGAGTAAAATCAATTAATCTCAGGGTTATAAACTTGTGTGCAAGGTCCAAATACCCCGACACTCTTAATTAGGAAAACTGAAATTCAAATCCTAGTGTATGGGTGGATACATGTAAGTAATAATATATATATAGTAAGATATAGGAGTTAGGAAAAATGCTTGTATTCGATGGAACCTCTCTTATGTGTTAAGTTAGTATGACAAAGGGTTACTCCAAGATGAAAGGAAATGTAAGTACCCATCATAAGAGATGATAAACATTGGATAATTAGTGAATAATGTACCTAAGTTTTTTTTTTTTTCTTATGATAAATTGAGGTCCATTACATTGATGGTATTTCTTAATTTGGAAGCATTTCCCTAATAGATAAGGGCACCATAGATCAACTGCATGAAGAATATCCAACATTTCCTTTTGATACATTGATTTGCCCAAATTTCTTTCAGATAGTTGCTTGCTGGTAAAGGCCAAAGGCCAACCCTCTTGCATAAGAACAACACCAATTACTTTCCCTGAAGCATCACATTCCAAGACAAAGGTA
Source organism: Picea engelmannii (assembly GCA_009831015.1). Classification (NCBI taxonomy): domain Eukaryota; kingdom Viridiplantae; phylum Streptophyta; class Pinopsida; order Pinales; family Pinaceae; genus Picea; species Picea engelmannii. Next base: position 347,089 of record ML778186.1, read on the forward strand.
TTTGTCAAATCAGGAAGGGCTAGGACTGGAGTGGTGCACATGGCGATATTCAAGGTTTGAAAATCTTGAGCAGTTGTTGGAGTCCGAGTGAAAGAGTTATTTTTTTGAGTGTAGTGATAGGGGCTACACTATTTCCATAATTCTTAAGAAACTTGCGATAATAACCTGTTAAGCCTAGAAATCCACTTAAGATTTTGAGAGTCTTTGGGTGAGGCCAATATTGCATAGCTTCAATCTTTTTAGGATCCACCATAATGCCATCCTTTCTAGCCAGATGACCCAAGTACTCGACTTCTAAGGCGGTAAAAGCACATTTAGACTATTTCAGGAAAAGTTGGTGCTAAGAGAGTAGATGGAGAACTCGATCCACATGAGAAAGATGGTATGTCCAGGTTTTTAAATAGATGCGGATATCATCAAAGAAAAATAATACAAAATGACGAAGAAAAGGATGGAAGAAATGATTCATGAGGCTTTGGAACGTGGAGGGGGAATTACACAAGCCGAAGGGCATGACCAAAAACTCATAGTGTCCCTCATGAGTTCTAAAGGTAGTCTTGGGAATGTTTGCCTCTTTCATACGTATCTAGTGGTAGCCAGAACAAAGATAAAGTTTAGTAAATAACTGGGCACCACTCAATTCATCCAAGAGGTCATTAATGAAAGAAATGGGAAATTTGTCTTTGATGGTAAGTTTGTTGAGGGCACGGAAGTTAGGACACATTCACCAATAAAATTCTTTCTTTAGGACCATGACCACCAGGGAAGAGTAGGGGCTAGTACTACGGTGGATAATTACTGCATTAAGGAGTTCCTAGACCATTTTATCAATTTCATTTTTTGGAGAAAAGTGGTGATGATAGGGACGGATATTGGGAGGAAGGCTTCCTGGTGCAAGGGGAATGGAATGATCATGAACACCACAGGAAGGAGGGAGTCTCGAGGGAGTGGAAAATAACACTTGATGTTTAGAAAGGATGGATTGGAGGTCCTGCGACACCGAGGGTGTATGTGTTGCTTGTATGACATGGCTTTGGGAAATAACACCAGAATGACCTTTTTTGAGCATATTTTCCATGCGATGGGAACTAATGATCTCAGGTGAACCAATGATGATGTCTTGGAACTTATATTGGTTGTCGTCCTGGTCAAATTACATGGTTAATTCATTAAAATCCATAAGAATTGGACACAAAGTCCTTAGCCAGTCTACACCCAACACAGTGTCACAACTGCCCATGTCAATAACAAACATATGGTATTTCAGGTGGTAGTCACCAATTTGAAGACGCACATTTTTACAATGCCCTCCACATTTCATGGATCCACCATTGGCAATCATGATTTGGAAATTATTGATGGCATGGATGTAGCAATGAGTTTCTTGGGCAATGCAACAATGAAGAAAATTCTGGGTGCTTCCACTATCAACCAGAATGATGACCTTCGTTTGCTTGATGTAACTGATTAGCTGGAGGGTTTGAGGAGCAGAGAATCTAGTGAGAGCATTGAGGGAAATTATTGGTTCTATTTCAGGAGGGTCTGAGGGAGGGGTTATGTTGGTGATTTTAGGTGACTTAGATAAAAGGGCAGTTTCAACATCCTCTTCCAAAATATCCTCCGAAATGGCTATAAAAATATTTTTTTCCTTACACTTGTGGCCCAGGAAATATTTGTCACCACAATTATAACAAAGGCCTTTGAGTTGGCGTTCAACCATTTCATCCCTGGTCAATGTTTGGATCTCCAGTGGAGCGGAGGGATTAGTGGGATTTACTAGTTTAGGGTGAGGGATAAAGGAGGGTTTCTGGTTTTGAGAACATACAACCTGTTGTGCTTCTTTATCTCTTTTATTAGCCTCCACCCAACTCGGAGGTAGAGTCATGAGGACATGGGACCGAATATCATCCTTGAGGCCATTGATAAAACACTCTCAGAAAAAAGGAATCAGACATGCCCTCTGTCTGAAAATTCAGGTGCTGAAAGGAAGCTATAAAGTATTCCACTATTCTTGATTGTTTCAACTTTGTAAAATGGACCAAATGGTTAGTGTTAGTGTCAAAGAGTTCATAAAGCTTTGCCACAAAGTGTGTCTAAGCAATATACGCTTGATGGGAATTTTTTCTCCATTGCCACCATTGCCAATGTTCTTGATCTAGATGGAGAACACGATACTAGAGTTTGGCCAAGTCATTTGTAATGCTGTATAAAGAGAAATATATTCCATTTGTGTTACCCAACCATTGGGATTCGAGCCATCAAATTTTGTCACATCCACCCACAGGAGGCGTAGGTCATGTTGAAAGTGATGGTGTTGAATGTTATGAAAATGAGAGGAATTTTCAGCTTCAGTATGTGGAGGTGGTTCAAATAAAGGGTTATCTTTAGGGATATGTACCTTAGTGTAGAGCATCGAAACGATAGATTCAAGATGGTAGTCAACTCTTGTTTGATTTCCTCTATTGAATATTGCATGGTTGTATTGATGGTGACAACATTGGCACCGAGTTGTCTCACTTCTTGTTGGGTCTCGGTGAAATTAGATTGCAAGTTATTGAAGCAACCTTCCAAGTCTTGGCTATGGGTATGGGCCATGAGGATGAGGGACCCGAAATGCGGTAGGTGGGGTCAAATATTTTTCTAAAAAATGATATGTATGAATGTGATAAGGGCGAAGAGATGAATCCAATGGACTAGGTCTCA
>ML778186.1:349843-364412 GCA_009831015.1 Picea engelmannii
ATTTGTAGTGATTTGGAAACCTGAACACAGTTCCACGACAATAGATCTTGTATGTTTTAATTTGTTTATGTTTCTATCCCCAAGGGTTAGGTATTCAAGGGTTCTATAGACAAGGGTTTTCCCTATGCTATAGATATCTAATATACGTTCAGGGTCAAACAGTAGTAATCGAACCAATATCTTAGGGAACTAACTAAGGAGGCTAGACCGTACCCTTAGCCGTACTACCTGACTACCCAGGTACTAGAAAGTATCTTCCCGAGTGTTGTTCTCGGTGGAACTATAACAGTCAGGAGGCCGATCATTTTATATAAAGAGGGATTCAGGTAATCTAGGATGATCTGTACACAGGTATTGTCTGATGTGCTGCCACTCTAAGGCGTACCAACAAGGGTTACAAGGGTGGCCAACAGATGTGGGCTTAAGTGCCACTTGTATTTCCTGCATGTATGAATCCCTCAACCATGGGTTTGTGCACATAATGATAGATCTCTATGGCTTAAAGACATCGGAATACATCTCTACCCTGGAAAAAAAATTAACCCATAATTTCTGCCGAGGAAAGTGCTCTGATACCACTTGTAGTATACCAGGTATAAAAATTATGCAAAACATAAATAAAATGCTAGAAATGGAAGAATAATAACAATATAACCAAAAAAATCACCACAATAACACATAAATGATATAAGAATAACAACAAAAATAACACTTTGATTCTGAGAGCAATGGTCATAGGAAACAAAATTTACCACACATAGTGCATCGATGAAGTGGAGGACTACAATGAATTGTGTAACTATTAAGTCGGACCTACTTAGAGAAAGAACACCCCAACCAATGTTGGATCCAAAATGTTGGTTTCTCCATGTTACTGGTGATTGAAGCATTGTATGTGCTTGCAGGTAAAACTACAAGTGCTATTGACCGAGAAAATCTTGATGTGTTGGTGGTGGGTGTGGAAACAAGTTGGGGGGTAGGAGATAGTTGGGGAGGGGACGAGAAGGATGCTAATAACATGACATAGAAGGATGCTTCTATAATTTGAACATGTGTGAACCATCCACTGAGTCCCACCATAAAATCAGGTTGGATATGAGAAGAGGAAAAAACTAAGAAGATGAAGAAATTTGATAAGATGGATAAATCTTGTTTGGAAAATCAAATTTGCAATGGGCACCATCGCATCGAAGGGAGAAATGAGAAAAATAAAATTTGAAATAGGCTTTATTGGGAATAAGGAAGGTTATTCCATCATTAATACTCATGTCCCCATGTAGACATACACACATCAACTTGATCATATTCTAGATGATGATGCTAAAAGGTCAGGCTATGCCATTTTTGTCATGCCCCATTAATAATAAGTACATGACATTTATGTCATGCCCCATTTAGTGGAGTAGAGTACCTGTCGACCAGAGAATGTATTGGACGAAACTCTGAATGAAACGAGATTCATCGGAGGGGGGATGGAGGAAAAACAATGGATGAAAAAAGGTGGATGAATTATCAAACCTACACATGATGATTAGTGAAGTGAAACTCATAGTAATTTTTCCAAGTAACATGATTATCAAGTAACTCAATATGATCAATTGACATGATGATCAATTAACTCATATTAATTTTTCCAAGTAACATGATGATCAAGTATCTCAATTTGTTGTCATTTTTCATTGTTCTCCATATTCATGACAAGATTTACACTTGAAGGGGAGTTTCTCATAACCGAAAGGCTATATACATGTCCAATAATCAAGGGTGAGAATTATAACCCTGAATAAAATCACATGGATTCCAAAAATGAAATTAGAATAAATTTACTAATTATTTTTTATGATATTACTACCAATATTGTGAGCAAAGAGTTCACTTTTTGTTTCTTAGGAGAGACACCTGATGCAAAAGTTTCACTATTATTGTTGATAGTCAAATCTGGCCGACCAATCCAACCGCTAGCATTCATTATGGAACCTCTACAATCCCTTCTCACCATCAATTTGAAACCTATGATTGAATGAATCATTTAAATTATGGTGGAGTAGGCCACATTAGAGACTCCTCCACAGAACACCCTACCCCTCGACCCCCAAAAGAAAAGAAATAAAGAAGAAAATCCGACAGAAGGAAAAGCATGGCCATGCTAAAAAACAAAAAAAAAACAAAGAAAAACAGTTCACAATAAAGAAAAAGTGTGAATCCACCCAAAAATCAAAATCAAACCTAAAAATCCTAAATTCTCAACTCTTCTTTAATTTATCTTCACCGACTCCACCAAACGATTTAATAATCTTCCTCCCAATAGCCAATACAAAGAATGACATGAATCAACTCTCCTTTCAGTTTTCTTCACCAACTCCGCAAAATGATGCATACTTCTTTCTCCCCCAACATATCAATCTGCATCCCTAACTTCTAAATTCCTCTTTTCTTCCAGCCTCACACTGGTACCATTGGTACACATTTTCAAATGGAATAAATCACGATTGACTCACTCTAAGGGACGAACATGCCATCACTTACTTATTTGGGCTTATCTTCTCGACGAAGACACTCGTATAGTTACCCTCTCTAGGCACTCTTTGGGAGGCTTTCTCATCAGGTAGTATCATTTGTACTCATTTCCAAATGGGAAGCTTTTGCGTTGGTACACGTTGGTCAATGCCAACGCCACCTTTGGAAATGTGTTTGGCATAATTATTTTGATTTTAATTTTTATTTGTTGGTCAATGCCAACGCCACCTTTGGAAATGTGTTTGGCATAATTATTTTGATTTTAATTTTTATTTTCTTTTTTAATTTGTTTTTTTTCGTAATATTATACATTAATGGTAAATGATTGAATTTGAATTACAAAATAATTAACATATTTTAAAATTTTGTAAAATATTGTTGAAATTTGAGTCTCCAAAAACCATTTTAGAGTGAGCTTGTTAAGCATCTATGTCAACAAATATTAGCATTGATTTTCCATCCACTTTTTTGCTAAATATTTTGTTTATGATTCGTAAGGTGATGTCACTATTTTTAAGCTATTATCTTTGTGTAAGTATTTAGTTGCAAGACTCAACATTTCCATTTCATTTCATCTAGATAATCTAGAATGTTGATACATGGATAATGTCTCATCCTCAATGTCACGTCCCAGATTTTAATTGTATTTTAATTAATGAAATAACATAGTGAAAAGAAAAAAACATAGATTCATCTAAATAATCATATAGAAAAATATGAGTTCATATAAAACAACCATATCATTTTTAAAGGGGAGACTACATAATTTAGAAAGACACTACAATATTTTTAGGTTCTTAATGTACATTTAAAAAAAACCAAACATAAAATATTTGACCATGAAGATTCCAAACTAATCCATTCCAACTCATTCCCAAGTTCTTTTATCAGGACAAATTATTTTATGGTAAATCCTAGCGGAATCTCAGTCGTTGGAATCAAACAATAGATTCATGCTTGCATGGCTTCATCACTGGGTTGTAGAAAGTTCTCTTGAAAACTCCTTAAAGTTCTCTTGAAAATTCCTATGATCGAGAATGGATATCATAGGAAGACCCCCTCTAGCTTTTCCTAAGAAGAAATGCATTGGAGTAGGACAAGAATTTGAAACAAAATCCCGGGTAAATGAATAATGCTTGGACCCTGTTATATTTCCACAAAATATCTTGCTGATTGTGAGTTAAAACAATAGCCTAAACCCTTAAAATTCTGTTGGGAAACACTTCGAAATTTTTATGAAAAGACTTGTCCTTTTCTGAACATCGCATGAATAAAATTTCAGTGTAACACAACGTGTATCGCAAGGAAACAACTCCCATGCAATACAATGTTTATCTCCCATAAAGACTTGGAAACATAGAAACATTTGAGGAAGTTTTTGTATATTGGGAAGAGGATATTTGTTGTAGTGTGACATATCGCACTAAAATAATTTTGGTGTCGTAAACCTCAAGATAACAGAGAAGAAATTTTCTGGCGATGCGATAAAGGAAGGAGATTTCATTTTGTTGAAAGAAAATGATATTTCTCACATTTCATTTTGCTGAAAGAAAATGATATTTCTCACAATGAGATAAAGGAAGGAGAATTACATTTATTTTAGGAAATTAATATTTGCGACAATGAAGGACAATTCCCTCTACCACGAGGAAATAAAGAGTATTGTACGATAAAATAAAATGGGAGTGTCGCAAGGTGAAGATCTTTTAGAGAGTGTGGTACATTACAGTTTAATAACATGGATTGAACATGTCGCATGGATGAAAAAATTTAGTGTACAGATGTTGCATGAAGTGTACAGACATTGTTAGCCCTCCACTTCACAATTTTCACATGGTCGGAGGTGAACGTACCCTTGGTCATTTCCTCCTCGGAGGTGAACGTACCCTTGGTCATTTGACCATGTGTATTGGTGATCCTTGAATTACATAAGTAATTTCCCGGAGCTTTGATACTTTGTCGAATGAGGTTCTAGTAGAGTGTTTCCTCTGTTTCGTTACTTTCTTTTAAAAAAATTTATAGCATGTTTTGTCTTCTCCCTGAGTTATTTAAAGGTTTGGAATACCTACACTCTTCCAAGAACCATAATTGTAGTGCTCTTATGCCATGAACTGCATATCTTATGTTTTCACTTCCCCAACTTAAACTCATCATAAGTGAATTTTTGATTTTGTAAGATGTAGAATGGGTATTTTGTGCATGGAAAGGTTCACTTAGTCTTTAGTTAAATATCTCTACATAAAATTTCTTTATTGCAGGTCAATACTCAATATTTCGATAGAGAACCTCGTATTTCCCATTGGAAAATCATTACTTGGTGTCTCGTTCTTGTTTTATTATAAGGGACCATAAACCCTTATTACTGTTTTCATTCCGTGTCTAAACATATAATTTCTAGAGGTTACCCTATGGTGAGGGATCTAATGGTACCATGAATGAAATGTTGACTATTTTTCTGACTTCTTTAAATGTACTCATTGTTTCTATAATACATTCACTTACCTTTTGGTTTACTGAGGCAAGGGATCTGTCTATTTAAAATTTGTGAGGACACTACGATAATTCTCATTTCTTGAAATCCCTCGCCATCACTGTAACACAAGTAATCTCGATAACTAGCCCCTGTAACTGGTCTTTGAATTTATTTCATCTCTGGATTAATTCATTTGATTTGTAATGTTCCCAATATTATTTCCTCTTGTTAACGCAATGGTTAAAAATTCCTTTGTGGTTGTTTTTCAAATTACCCTAGGTAATTTTAATTCTGTGATGAGCTGGTAATTTGCCTTACTCTATGAAAAACCTTGCAATTACTTATCATAGGGCTTTTATCTTCATATGGGGTTCCGTTGTAACTGGATGATACGATTTCTCTCTGTAAATTTTGTTTGATTTATTTTATGGATATGTGTTTGATGAATGGGTCCATTTTCTTTGCGAGGGAACCCATCAACCTATGGTGTGCACACTCCTCTTCTCAAGTCACGGAATGCACTTTGCAAGGAATGAAGGGATGGACACTCTCAATTTAAGTACATGTTCCTTCCTCATCTTGATTTATCTTATTCCCTTTGATTATAATATTACAATATCATAATCCTATCCTAGTTCCTTTTACAGGTTTAACTCAGATGATGCAAATTCCACGAAGGGAAAACACATGTCTTGGAAGAGGTACTTCAGATTCCACTCTAGAAATACTCTTCTTGCTGAGAAATTATTCTACAGTTCAAACTAGAGTCTTATGTTCACTTAAATCTATTATAGATAATTGATGTTATTTAAATATTCTTTGAAGGTTACCATAACTTCATTTGGCATGTACAACTCGGCCTACACTCATAGTTTACTTGGAAAAACTTATAAATAATCTGTATAACACATTGACCTACAGATATGCATGGATGAATTGATCATAATGTACTATGAGTTTTGTTGTATTAGATCACCACTTTCGTTAATGTATACAATTATCTATGTATAAGAGAGACTTTTAAACATACTTGTTTCGTACCCTTTCAAGACTGTATGAGTTTCTCTTTACCTCACTAGTTCGAATTATATAAGATGAAAGGAGACTACATATTTCATTTGTTTTACTTCGATAAAATATGTTTGTGTTGGTTTCACTTATTTCTTTTCTGAAATCAATTGTTTGTATGCAGAAATTTCAGCAGAAGGTAGATCAAATAATCTACCATGGCCATGAGGCATGCCCTAATNNNNTATATATATATAAACATGCCGTCAACCATTTAACACTTCATGAAATGAAAACACAAAGTTAATATACATATATGAACAATCGATGCTGGGAAAGGAAATGGAACAACCACGTTCCACCCAATTATAGATACAAAAAAACTGCGTTTTACTTTTCCTTATCACCTCTAGCCTAACCATGACTCCATAAGCGAGAAATGGGCATCATTCCTTAGCCATTGTTTCTATGAACAATTTCATATAATTGTTTTCTTAACACGATATGTTCTTGTAAAAACAAATAAATTATCCTTCCCAAAATATTAAGAATCGTCCTGCCTCCCACATATGTTGTATTTATCTTAGGCCTAGATCTTTCCTTTCCTTTCCCTCCTTGGGAAATTCACAGCTTTACAAATCCTTGATTTCTATGGGCTACTAGTGATAGAACTAAACTTATGACACTTGTAAAAATCAACTCTAAGTTAATTCAGACTTGTTCCCCACTCATGGAGTCATAATCAACTATTTTTAACCTGGTTGTTCCATTTTTCTTCCAACATTAAATTTTATTAAAGATTTTGTCTCATACACGTGTCCATGAAAGAGGACAGTTGGAAAGTCAAATATTTGTCCGTCATAAAAATAATAATTACATGCTTCCACAAATATAAATTCAAATTTCAATAAATGGAAATTTATTTTTGAATAACAACTTTGAAAAGATTTATTTCTTGAATAATTTGAGGATATCACGTCCTCTCCCCCTTAAGTATAAAAATGTCCTCAATGTTCAATCATCTCTTGGAACAAAATTGGATAATATTTCCACATATCTCCTTCCAATTCCCAAGTAGATTCCTCATGAATAAGGTCTTCCATTGCACTTTTACCTCGGAGATGGCTCTGCTCCGAAGTATTGTTTCTTTCCTATCCAGAATGCATAGAGGTTCCTCTTGGAACTCGACTTATGGTTCCACCTGCACCATGTTCCAATCAATGATGTGATTAGTATCATGAATATATATTTTTAATAATGAAACATGAAAACCATTATGAACTTTTAAATTTGTAGGAAGTGTCAATTGATACGCCATTGGTACGATTCAAGTTAAGATCTTGAAAGGACCACAAAATCTTTGTGCCAACTTGGAACAATTTCCTAGCTTTAGGGAGCTTCTCCTCGCTTTGAATTTTAGATATACATCTTCCCCAATTTTGAATTTCCGATCTCTCATTTTTATATCTTCATATCTTTTCTCTCGATCTTGTGGCTCTTTCAAGTTATGGTGTACCACTCTTAGCATTCTCTCCATTTCTTAGAGCATTTCTAGTCCAACAATAATCCTGTCAACCGGATTATCCCAATTGATCGTGGTGGTGCATTTCCTCCTATATAAAACTTTGAAGGGACTGATCTTAGTTGATGCTTGATACCCATTATTTTTTACGAATTAAACTAAGTGTATATATTCTTCCCACTTAGTTGGTTTTGTCCTTGTTACACATTATTTTGGTCACCCTGATAATGATTACATAAACGTGTGTTCAGGTTCCCAATATAATATTTTTCCTGAGAAAATAAATCTCTTTTCACCCTTGCAAGATGCATTTTTGAAAGTCCACCATAAGAAAATCCCTTTACACACTGCGAAAATCCATAATTTTTGCATGTTGTACTATAGCAAGTCCATGGGATTTCCATAGGCTAATATATAGGCAGGTCATGGCGGTGCTTTAAAACTAAAAGAGGAAATAAGTTTTAGTAGCTTCTAGAAGTGCAATCTTCTGAAAATATGAAATGGCATCCATGTGGTTACGATCCTATTGATTTCTCTGATTTGATGGGATCATCCTCATCTCTTTAACCACTTTAGCTTCTCCTATGTAATGATAGGCTTCTCATGGAAAAGTTTAGAGGTACAAGAATAAAGAAGCATAGAGATTGAAGAGAGAATAGATTGACGTCTATGTGAAGAATCCTATTTGAAATGATGCTTGAGGTCTCCATTCATCTACCAAGATTTTGAGAGGAATCTTGATGCAAATATTAGAGAAAATGTATGTGTGTGTTAGAACGAAGGGCCACTGAAAGGGAACTTGTGACATCAAGGAAATTCAGTTGTATTTTCTACCTTTCATTAATATCATACGGTGGCATGTCTCTTTCCCATAAAATGATTGATATTTTATTACATGACTCCTTGATCATATGTTTAGCTCGTCATTGAATTTCTCTATTGCTTCTTTCAGGTTGTTTGATTTGTGTTATTATTGATCTAATCTCACAGGAGCATTGGAGAAAAACATGATCAACAAAGACATAAGGAAGCGATTCATAAGGTGTGTTATCCATTTCTCCTTTGGTAATTAAATTCAATGATGGTAATCTAGGGAAAGCGTATTCTTCCGTTTTGTTTTGTTCTAGATCCAGGTGGATCTAGGGGGATTAGTTCATGTCTACATCTATCGATTTAACCGTTAATAGTCCTTACATACATTTATAACATGTCCTCGATAATTTGATTTGTTCGTTCTATTTGACCGTCTTTTTGTGGATGATAACTTGTGTTGAAATTCAAATTAGTACCCAAACCTGCAAACAATTCTTTCCAAAATCAGATGTAAATTTGACATCTCTATTTGAAATTTCCATCTTAGGGACTCCATGTAACATAAATATTTATTTCATAAAAGTTTCAGCGATATTAATCTCCTTGTAAGTAGATTTTCACAGGTATAAAATGTGCATACTTAGCTTAGATTATCAATTACTACCATAATTGAATCATTTTGTCTTTGAGTCTTAGGCAAACCTGTGATCAAGTCCATTGAAATAATCTCTCAGTTCCATTCGGGTATAGGAAAAGATCATAACAAACCTACCAGATGTTGATGCTCATCCTTTACCTATTGACAATCTATACATTTAGACAAATATTCACCTGTTTCATTTTTCATGTTAGGCCAATAAAACTATTTACCTAAGGATATTATCATTTTTTGGTATCGTGGATGACCAAAATATGGATTTTTGTGCAACTCATCCAGAATTATCATCTTCAATTCAGTCGCATTAGGTACATATAACCTGTCTTTGAAGCTTAACAATCCATTATTATCTATATTGAGATCTGTTTTGTGTAGATTTTCTTAATTTCCTTGAAATTGTTCTCTTGTTTTGATGTAATTTTCATGATTTATTATTTCATATTTTATCCTATTCTCAATATCATTTTTTACTTTGATGATAATTACTTCATGATGCCCATTAGTCCTTCGACTTAGTTGATCTGCAGCCTTATTTTCTTTTCCCTTGATGTGTCGTAATTTGAAATTTAACTCAATTAAAAAGGCCAACCATCTTTTTTGTCTTACATTAATATATTGTTGACTAAACAAGTTTTTTACACCACTATTATATGTTAGTAACAAGAATTTAGTTCCCATTAATTTTTTTTTCCACATTTTCAATGCATGAATCACAACTGTTAATTCTAGATCATGAGTTACGTAGTTTCGTTCATGTTCTTTCAATTTGCGTGATTCATAACATTTGAAGTGTCCATATTGTGTTAACAATCCTCTTAATACCTCTTTACCTTCATCCGCACAAAATGCAAAGCCTTTATCTGGATTTTCTACCCTAAGGATTGTTTATTTATTTATTTATTTATTTTTTTTAATTTTTTTTTTATGTCTAGCAGAATCAACAAATAGTTGGGAACATACTCACATTACACATGTTAATGTTATCCAAATTCTACCACTATAACCTCTAGGTGTGCCCACGATGCCCCTTTCACGACACACAAGGTAAGTGAGGGGGATTTGAACTCGGAACCACATGGAACTTAATATCACTTCATATTCACAACACTTGCCAATTGAGCTACCCCCCTCGGGACTTAAGAATTGGTTTTATATTTAACTGTTCTTTTAGTTTATAAAATTTGTCTTGGAATTTTTTAGTCCAATTAAATTTTATTCCATTTTTTTGTAGTGATGTGATCAGATAGGCGATTATGGAAAATTCTTCGATAAACCTCCTGTAATAATCGATAATCCCCATGAATGATATTATATCTGTTGCGTATTTAGGAATAGGCCATTCTGTAATGAATCTAATCTTTTCTCGGTCTATTGCGATACCATCTTTTCATATTACACGCCCTAAATATTGTATCTTCCTTTGGTAGAAATCACATTTATCAAAATTAGCATACAACTTATGTTCTCTTAGAGTCTGTAATACTATTTTCAAATGTTTTTCATGTTATTTTTTTGTTTTTGAATAGATTAAAATATCATCAATAAAAATCAACACAAATTTATCCAAATACTAGCTAAATATACTATTCATCAAACACATAAAATTTGTTGGTGCATTAGTTAGTCCAAACAGAATCACTAGAAATTCATAATGTTTGTAACATGCTTTGAATGTTGTTTTGTTTACGTCCTCGTCCTTTATCTTGACTTGGTGATAACCAGATCTCAAGTCTATTTTAGAGAATATTTTTTCTTCTCCAACCTGGTTAAAGAGATCGTTGAATCTAGTTAAAGGATATCTATTTTTAATCGTCATTTTTTTCAACTGACAATAATCGATACATAATATTATCATTCCATATTTCTTTTTAACAAACAAAATTCGTGCTCCCTAAGGTGAAACACTTGATTTGATATACTCTTTATCTAATGGCTCGTATAACTGAATTTTCAGTTTTGTTACTTTGGGAACACTCATTCTATAAGAACTGCAAAGTCCTCCAAAATTGGTTTTCTTTATTATTCTAAGAGATTAGTTACTCGAATAGCATATACTTTGCAACCCTTATTAATACATTTCTTGACATTGTCGACATTTACCTAACAAAAATTGGTTTTCTGATTCCTTGAATTGTTCTTGCTGTATTATTTTCATCCTTGTACACAAATGACTTTTCATAAAAAATTAATACCACTTTATATCTTTCTAACTAGTCCATTCTGATAATTATATCATAAGACCGTAAAGGTAACACATGTAGATTTAACTCTGTATTCTGACCATTTATACTGAGTTCACAATCAGATGAAATTATGTTACCTTTCTTCTTGTCCCTATTTCTACATGTACTAACCAAGAATTTGCATGCTTTACCTTCTTTAACTTGTTTGATTCTACTAAATTTGGAGTAATGTAACTCAACCTAGCTCCCGGGTCAATATGTTAAGAAACATTATTATTATGAATTTTACCTTCAACTTCCATAATAGTGGATTGATGATATGCCTACCTTCCATTCACAACTACACTGATCCTATGCATTCTTCTGCCAATATCTCAAACAATTGAATCCTCTTGAAAGTTGTGGACTAAAGTCCTTGCTGATGGCTTTAAGCATGGAAAATTTCTCTTTAGGTGGGGTCCTCCACTCTCCCAACATTTCATTGGTTCTCTGGACTATCTGATACCTTCTTGAATCCCAAATTGATTGGTTTATTCCCCCTTGAGTATGTTGTGTGTTAGAGGGATATTCCTTCCTTTGTTTATTCCCCCCTTTAGTATGTTACGGAAAGGAGCTGGTTGGAATCCTTTCTTGTGCTAGTTTAATTTATCCTAATTCTTATATTTCCAATCTTTAAGAGTTTTTGATCTCTCTTGATACTATCTGTAACACATCTGGGCCTTCCTAAGTACCTCATTTAAAGAATTAGTATTATCAAACTCAATTATGTATTTATAAGGTTGTGGTAAACAACTTAAGAACCTTTTAATTTTACCTTATCTTCTTTGATATAGGGTACAAACCTCAACATATCTAGAAATTTATTGATCAGATCATCCATAACCATTTGTCCTAATCACAATTTGTAAAATTCCTTAGTCTTTCTTTCATAATAACTTTGTGATAGGTATTGTTTCTTGAATTTCTTTTTGAATTCCGACCATTCCATCTGTTTTTATTTCAATCCTCTTGCTAGATTCAGATATTTCTATGAGATACTATCTTTTCCTTTTAAGTTATAAATGGGCATTCTAACCTTGATATTACTGGATAAATTATAAACCTGAAAGTATTTTTTTATCTCTAGCAGCCATGATTCAACTTCCTCACCAGTATTTGATTCCCCATTAAAGGTGTAGGGTATTATCTTTTTGAATTCACCTTCCAGGTGGTCAAATTTCTTTCTCTTATTTCCTATAGATTCCTTAGTTTCTATCATGTGTGTATCCTCAAAAGAATTGTCTTCTCCTTATGTTTCTTGACTATAATTATTTGAGGACTTTTTACTGACCTCCTCCTCCATCTCATTATTTCTTAGAATTTTCTTTGTTGATATATTGTTTAACAAGATTTCATTAATTTCCAGTTGATATTCTTGAGATTTCTTTAACCTTTCATTATCATATTTAAACACCTGTGATTCCATAATGATATTATTCATTGTTTCCAATTTACTTGGGTGGCTGAACCTCCCTCACTGTGATGTTCTGGATCTCTAGGGAGATCTTGAATGTGGTTTCTATCAGGTCTATTTCCTTCTCCATTCCGTGCCGACATTTTCAAAAGAACAAATATCTATTTATGTTTGTAACAATCAATATTACTTGTTACGTTTTTCCCTCAGCAAAAATAACTCTAAGTGTTGTAACCAACAACTCTAATACCATATTTAATTTACCCCAAAATTTAGCTACAAAAAAAATGTTTTCTTTTTATAGAGGGGGAAATAACTATGAGACTTCTTGTCCACTGCATTATAAGTCTATCCAAGGTTTTTGCCCATTCACTGCTTTATTGGTTTCAAGCATACAATACTAGACACCATTCCTTCATTTTTTATGAACTTTAAAGCCTTATTTAGACTACTCACCAAAGGAAGGCATTTACTACTTGCATCTTATTGGCATCCCTTCAAAAAGATTCTTACGTTATGCTTGTGGCGCCATGACAAATTTATCCATAATAGTTTTATTCCGAAATAAAAACTATAATACAACCCAAAATACATGACCTATAATATTCAAGTAAAAACATCTTATCTAGAACGGAGGTATAATGTGCTACTCATAAGGATACCTTCACATATCATTACCCTACTATCATGTAGGAATTTAAGGATTCTTCCATATCCATCAAATACTAAACTATGATAACCCTTACCATCAACAATAACAAAATATCCTCATAACTTTTTAAATTAATAAATTTGTAATAAGGGTTCTACTCACAATGATTTACATTAATAAATCTACCTCCACAAGGGTTTACATAAGATTCCAAGTCCTAGATACCAACTAGGTTTTATTTCCACACATACAATAACCCACTATATATACTATAGTCCAAACCCATGATGTAATGTTATGGTAACTCCGATAGGCATGGGGTGGAGGACACTAGGACCTAGAACAAGGAGCCAGGGCAGTCGACATTAACGCATTAAATTCTTGGCAGGGTATGTCACCATCTACTTACTTCCCCAATACCTATGAGATTTGATGCCTTAGACACTACACCACTTTCAGTCCTCCACTTCATAATCTTCACATGATATCAAGTGAACATACCCTCTGTCATTTCCTCCATTACGAACGATTGGATCGAGGCCCATAATTCTCCAAAGGAAGGATCTCCCTCATGCTTCTCTACTAAGTCTTTCTCTTCACCATCATGAACCCAGTAACTAAAATTCTCTTTAGAACCACATAGGTAGTTGCGAGCACTAGAGACCATGTGTATTGGTGATTATTTGAATTACATATGTAATTTCATGGAGCTTTGATACTCTATTGGAATGAGGTTCTGGTAGAGTGCTTTCCATGTTTCTTTTCTTTCTTTAAAATAACTTTACAACATGTTTTGTCTTATCCCTCAGTTCTTTAAAGGTTTAGAATACCTACACCCTTCCATTAACCATAGTTGTAGTCCTCATATGCCTCGAACTGCATATCTTATGTTTTTTACTGCCCCAACTTAAACTCGTCATAAGTGAATTTGCGATTTCGTAAACTCGTCATATTTTACTTGCGAAAATTTATAAATAATGTGTATAACATAGTGACCTACGAATCTACATGGATGAATTGATAATAACGTCCTCTAAATTTTGTTGTATAAGATCACCACTTTCGTTAATGTACAAAATTATATATGTATAACAGGGACTCTTAAAATTACTTATTTCATACCCTTTTAAGATTGTATGAGTCTCTCTTTACCTCACTAGTTTGAATTATATAAGATGAAGTGAGACTACATAATTCACTTGTTTTACTTTGTTAAAATATGTTTGTGTTGTTTTCGCTTATTTCTTTTCTGAAATCATTTGTTTGTATGCGAAAATTTCAGCAGTAGGT
>ML778186.1:375971-390086 GCA_009831015.1 Picea engelmannii
GAGGGAAGGGGATA
The DNA here is from genome assembly GCA_009831015.1 of Picea engelmannii. Classification (NCBI taxonomy): domain Eukaryota; kingdom Viridiplantae; phylum Streptophyta; class Pinopsida; order Pinales; family Pinaceae; genus Picea; species Picea engelmannii. The sequence continues at coordinate 375,986 of ML778186.1, forward strand.
GAGAGAGGGAGGGAGGAACAAAGAGAGAGACAGATAGAGAGAGAGTGGGGGGTGTAGGGAGAGAGGGATAGACATATAAATATACATATATAGAGAGAGGGAGTGTAATGCTCCCCTAAAATGCCATAATTTTTATTTTTATTTTCTCTTTGTATTTAGGAAATTTAAACTTAAATTCCTTTGTACTGATCATGTCAAGTCTTCCTAGGTTTCTTAATAAAGTGGACTTAACAAACTTACCTAAACATGAAAATAAGGGGTAGCTAACTCGAAATTCATGACAATTATCTATTTGTAAATTATGTAGGTGTTTGGAATTACCCTTCATGTAAACTATTCTTTTAGTCTTCATCACTACTTATCTATATACATATATAATAAATGTTGTTACAAGGTAAATTCAACCTACTATCCTCGCCAGAATTGATTATAAAGCTAGTTACTCCACCATAAATCATGCTTCCCACCGCACCAGTAGGGCATAACAAGTGATATCCACGCATGATCGGCTTCATGATTCAGAGAGGGTGAATCGATTTCCTCGGAAGTGGAGACAGATAAAAGAGTAAATGAAATTCGATTAGTGTGATAGTCCTTTCGTGTGGTCGTTAGGGTTTATCAGGTGATGTTCTAAAGATTTTTTAAAAGGTTAATCCCTTATGTCTAACAGTCATTTACATCTAGACCAATTCTGGCATATGGTTTCCTTTCTTTAACCGATTTATGAGCATAAGGAAACCTTAACCAAAAGAAACGAAAGGTAATGCTAAAACGATAATTAAGGCCCCTCTAAACGCATTTTCTTAAAATAAATTGCCCCACTAAAATGCGCCACCTTTCCCTAACCCTGACGTTCAGGTACCGACCATCATTGATCAACATTTAGACTAGCCGATGGAGTTCCACAAATTATTATTGTTTTCCAGTTGATACTAGCTCTATGTGTATTTCCTATGATTGTATTCCCAAATACTCTGGTTCATACTTCTTTCTTGACATAAACCTAGTACTTACAACGGTGACTCATTACGGTGGATACCCATTTGGCAGCCTACTGATGTTGGAGTTCGTTTTAATCTAAGTAATCCATTCTTGTTAAAGGTTTTGGGGACCTCTGCATAATAATAGATTTTTAAATAAGGATGGTAGTCACTACCTACAACTCCTTGAGGGAAAAGTTATCTCAGCGTTGCATAGTTTAAATTCCCTTCTGTACTTTCTATATACTACACTCATCCCTTTGGGATTTCCCTTCTTGGGAAAACTAGACTCAATGTCCATAGGAGTTTGCTTTACCTTAAATTGTCCTAAGACTGGGAGATTTTCCCTTAGTTGTACTTGTATTTTGTAGAGCCAAGCCATGAAAAATTGTAGGGTTTTCGATTTTTCTCGAATTCCTTGAGCTAAATCCCCTGATCCTTGCCCTCTCTCTAAGGTAGGTTGTTGACTGTAAGATATTATTGCTACTATTTTCTATGATGTTAAAGAATATATATAAGTAGAGTTACAAACCCTTAATTTCTATGAAATCCCTTACTCTGAAGCTCTTAGATTCAACCGGGGAGATTGTCCTTGACTATGACCTGGCAATCTCGGTGTCAAATCTCATCTATTAGCATTCGAAAGGTTTTTATTTCAAGGAAAGAATCTTACAAGTGATTATATTCCTATACACAAGTTTTTCGTTTGTTTTTTCTTTGGTTTGAAATAAGGATATCAATTCACATACCTTTCTCTGTGATGAAGGAATCCAACCTTGTCTGTCATGTCTTAGCAAAGCATAGTCGTTTTTTCTATTTTTATCAGTTACTCTTAATTAGTATGTGATTATTTACTTCGGAGCACCATGGTTTTTATATATTGATTACTACTTCTAAAGATGGGGCCTCAATTAGGCAATTCTTAACCTCTCCATCCTCTTGATTCCATGATGCCCATGCTCATGGATACGAGGAGGAGGAACATAGTCTACATCTGGTGTCCATCAGTTAAGTACATTTGGAGAGTTCACTCAGGTGATAAGTTCGTTTCCTTTATAATTATTTTATCTTGATACTTAATATTAATAAAATTTTACCCATTTTTTATATACAGGATAAGGACACCTTCTCCGTCTTTTGAAATCCATGATGCAACTTCAAGTATGAGGTATTCAGGTTCCTGTCACTGTTCCTTTTGCACAAAAGTAGGATCTTGAGCTCAGTTCTAGTATGCGATTGCAGTGGAAGAAATTATTAGTTCTGACCCATCTAGACTATTCCTACAATTATCTTCTTCTTAAAGAACTTGAAGGGTCGAACCCCTCACTGTGGCACCATTGAACAGATTTATCATTCACTGTAATTATTCTATATGTCGGATATATATATATATATCTATTCGTATTATGGACTTTATGTTTTGGTGATTAGATGCATTCAAGTATTGAGATTTCTTTCTTTCCACCTCTGTTCTTGGAGTTATATATATATTGAATACTAAATCCAATCCATCTGACTCTGATTATTGTTTTATCCATGGAATTTATAAACTTCTTTATTTGTTTACGCAACTATTCATTTCCAAATTATTTGTCCTTTGCAGAATTTTTTTATATCTATCTTATATTACACCAGAATGTAGGAAAATATTGATATGTAATAGAATTTTTTGTAGACTTGATCAAATCTGAATGGAATAAGCCTGCAGGCTGTGTTATTAATAACATGCAAACTGTTCAATTTCAAACTGTAGTATGCATATATATACATGTCAATATGTATTTATAACTCTCTCTATATATACATAGGTCTTCATGCTCTACCTTACATTCCCTTTAATTCAGTTTCTATGTTGATAGATGCACAACTGAATTCCCACTTAATTCCATGGTTATGCAAAAATTTACGTACACGTGAAAGGGTAGATGTATATATAGATATATCTCTGTGATCTGTTTCCCCTGTACGTTTCCTTGTAGCTAGTTTTCTAGGTAATTCTGTTATTAAGAGGTTGCTTATTCTACAGTTATTATTTCATCAAACAGATTTCAAATCTATAAAATTCAACATACTCTTTCACTTGGTATACCCAATAAAACACTTTCACCCAGAATTAATTGAGAAATCATCCTTTGATCAAACATTGAGTCTCAGTAACATTTGACCAGATTTTTATCCATAACAATAGTACTAACAAAAATTACAGATTGTAGTCTATCATATCTCCATTTATATGACATTCATACATAATTAATCTAGAGGTTTCCTTTTGATCAAATATTGAGTTCAACAACATTCAACCATATTTTTATCCATTTCAATAGCCCTAACTAGAAATTACAGATTGTAGTCTATCAGATATCTATTTATATAACATTCATACATAGGAGGGACAAAATAACATATCTGAAATAATATGTTGAAAGACAAAGGGAACAACCACATTCCTCCCAACTGTAGAACAGGGCAACCAAATCACTTGCCCGGTTCACCCCCTAGCCTGACCATGGACCCATGAGGGAAAAATTGGAACCTCCCATTCAAAAATGTCTTCCTCTTCTCTTTGCCTCACACTCAGAATTCAATGCTCATAACAAAAAGTATTTAGTAGAAAGGCCAATTTTTTCCCACATACTGGTCAACGTCCTGCCTCCTCACATATGTTATTTATCCAAAAAATATTTTTGCCTAGGTTTTTTTTCCCTCCCTTGGGAATTTTCACAGCTTTCTAACTCCCCAATTTTCAGGGGCTGTCAATGGCCAAATCCTTGATTTTTCTTGTTTAACAATCAACCCAGAGGTCCTTCCAACATGTTCCCCACTCATGGAGTCATGGTTAGCTAAATTTAACATGGTTGTTCCATTTGTCCTCTTGCAGTTAATTAAACAATATTTTGTTTACATAGAAGTGTCATAGTCAAAAAGTTAGTTGGTTCAAATCAGGTCTCTTCCCAACAGTCATAATAATTAATTACAATTCATCAAATTCAAAATTCATAATTTCCATAAATGGAAAAAAATTTCAAGATTCAAATTTACTAAAAACGGAATAAATTTATAATAAATTTTGAATTTCAAAAATAATTTTTTTTGGGGGATGTCACATCCTTTCCCCCTTTCATAAAATACTGTCCTAAAATATCCCTCCAAATCCCAAGTGGCCTCCTCAGGGATAAATTGCTTCCATTGCACCTTTACCTGAGTGACGACTATGTTCCGAAGTGCTAATTCTCTCTGGTCCAGAATGCACAGGGGTTCCTCCTGGAACTCACCTTCTGGTTCCACCTGCACTAGGTTCCAATCAATCATATGAGTAGGGTCATGGACATACTTTTTCAATAAGGAAATATGAAATACATTATGAATTCTTAAATTAGCTGGAAGTGCAAGTTGGTATGCTACGAGTCCAATTCAAACTAGTATCTCGAAGGGCCCAGAAAACCTGGGTGCCAGCTTGGCATAGTTCCCAAGTTTGAGTGAAGTCTTTCGGCCTTTAAATTTTAATTACACATGATCCCCCACTTGAAATTCCAATTGTCTTCTTTTCTGGTCTTCAAAACTTTTATGTCTATCCTGCGCCTCTTTCAAGTTTCGTTGTACTTTTCTTAACATACCTTCAATTTCTTGGAGAATCTCTGGTTCAACCATAAGTCTATGAGCCGGGTTGTACCAACTAATTGTAGTTGTACACTTTCTGTCCTATAGTACCTCAAAAGGGGCTTAATTTAGCCAAAGTTTGGTACCCTTTATTATATGTGAACTCTACCAAATGCAAGTAGTCTTCCCACTTACTTGGTTTTGTTCTTACGTACATACAAAGCATACCTTCTATGATTTGATTTGTTCGTTCAATTTGTCCATCTGTTTGTGGATGATAACTCATGCTGAAATTCAAATTAGTATTTATCCCTGCAAAGAATTCTTTCCAAAAAGTGGACGTAAATTTTACGTGTCTATTTGAGATCACCATTTTAGGAACACCATGTAGTCTAAAAATTTCTTTCATAAATATTTCAACGATGCTTATAGATTTAAAATTAGATTTCATAGGAATAAAGTGTGCATAATTACTGAGTTTGTCGATTACGACCATAATAGAATCATTTTGTTTCTAAGTTTTAGGAAAACCTGTTATAAAGTCCAACGATATAATCTCCCATTTCCATTCTGGCTATGGTAATGGCTGTAATAGGCTGGTTGGATGCTGGTGTTTAGCCTTAACTTGTTGATAATCTTGGCACCTAGCCAAGTATTCTATTGCTTTTTCCTTCATCTTAGGCCAGTAAAATAGTTTTCTAAGTGTTGTTATCATTTCTCGTATCCTAGATGGCCAGAATACGGTTTTTTATGCACTTCGTCCAAGACTATTAACTTTAATTCTGTTGACTCTAGTATGTAAAGTCTATTTTTAAATTGTAATAGTCCCTTCTTGTCGATATTTAGATCTATTTTATTTGCGTTTGCAGTACTGTTTTGTAATTATGCCATTATTTTAGTGTAACTTTCATCATTAATACCCGTTTCCCTTATTCTTTGTTCCAGATCACTTTCTTCATTGCTAATATTTATCTCAAATAACCCATGGACTCTTCTGCTAAAAGCGTCTTCTACCTTATTTTCCTTACCCTTGATATGTCTGACCTCGAAGTTGAATTCGCTCAAAAATGCTAGCCATCTTGCTTTCCTTGCATTAAGATCTGGTTGGCTAAACAAATATTTCACACCACTATTATCCATCAATAGTAGAAAATTCCTTCCCATTATGTAGTGTCGCCACATTTTTAAGGCATGTATCACTGCTGCTAATTCTAAGTCATGAGTGACATAATTTCGCTCATGTTCTTTTAATTTCTGGTACTCATAAAAAATCATGTGTCCTTCCTGATTTAGGACACCACCTAGTCCTTCTTTACTCACATCAACACATACGGTAAAGTCTTTATCTGGGCCTGCTACCTTCAATATGGGTGCAGTTGTCAATAATTCCTTCATCTTGTTAAAACTATCTTGACATTTTGATGACCAGTTCAACTTGATCCCTTTCTTTTGTCAAGACCTGATAGGGTAGGATATCTTGAAAAACCCCTATATAAATCTGCGATAATATCCATTGATTCCCATGAATGACCGAATATATGCTACGTCCTTGGGTACCAGCCATTCCATGATGGATTTTATTTTCTAAGGGTCGATGACAATGCCTTCTGCTTAAATTACAAGTCCTAGATATTGTATTTTCGTTTGATAAAAGTCACACTTATCAAATTTTGTGTACAGTTTGTGTTTCCTCAACGTTTGCAAAACTATTTTTAATTGTGTTTCTTTTAATTGTATTTTTAATTTTGTCAATTCTGGTAAGCTCATTCAGTAAGGTTCTTTAGAGATAGGGGATGAACCAGGTAGCAAGTCTATGGAAAATTCTATTTATCTTCTAGGAGGTAATTCTGGTATCTCATCAACAAACATGTCTCTATATTCACATAGGACAACAAAATCTTCTATCTTTGGATTATCTTCTTTTTCTAACTGATTCATTACTTGGATGGCATAAACTTGGCAGCCCTTTCTTATCCATTTCTTGAATTGCATTGTTGAAACTTGTCTGACTGATACTAGTTTTGGTATACCTTGGGTTGTTCTAGTAGTTCCATAATCGCCTTTATAGTTAAGTGTCTTTGAATAACAATCTAGGATTGATTTGTGCTTTTCCAACCAATCCATTCTGATAATCATATCATAAGATCCTAGTGGTAGGATGTAAATTAGAGTACAAATGATTGTCCATCCAGTGTTTGTAAGACTTAAAGGATGATAAACCCTAATGACCACACTAAGAGGTACTAAGATGTACGAACATAATCGGTACATACTAAGATGTATTGCTTCCCTTTTGATAGTGGATTTATCAGACCAATGAAATCAAGAGCCCATTTTTCAAATGGCTTAATGTGAACATTTGGTTTGAGAGGCATTTCATCGGTTGGAAGTGGATTTCTCATCCTTTGGCAGCTATCACAACTTTGGACATATTTCTTGGAATCTTTGAAGATGGATGGCCAATAATACCCTAGATTGATTATTTTGTATGTTGTCCTCTTATCTGCAAAATGACCACCACAAGGTTCATCATGGAAAGTTTTTAGTATTTCTAAAATCTCATTTTGTCTTACACATCTTCTAATTATGAGGTCATATCCTGTATAAAAGAGATCTCCATCAATCCATGTGTATCTAGCACTTTGTTTAATTATCTTTTTCTTTTCTTTGGATGTGAGAGATGGAGGTAACATTCTTGATGAGAAATAGTTGGGTATATCAACATACCATGGAGTTATAACTGAAATTGCAAATAGGTTCTCATCAAGAAAATTATCTGAGACAGGAACAATCTCACCAGGGGTTTTTAATCGAGATAGGGAATCATATACTTGATTTTCCTGCCATCAGTAATAGGTTTGTTCATGAGATATTTTATGGAAGAATGATCTGTATGGATAAATACTTCATAACCAGTGATGTAGTGACGAAATTTATTCTTTCTCTGTGATTGTGTAATTCAACTCTGTAGGGGTTAGATTTTTACTAATGAAGTAAATAGCATAAGTCATAATATTTTCCTTTTGACCCAATGATGCCCCTATTGCAGTATCTGATGCATCTGTAGAGATGTGAAATGGCAAAGCCCAATTAGGCCTTCTTAATATAGGTGTTGTTGATAGCTTGTCTTTGAGCTTCTGAAAGGCATTTTGACAATTAGTATTCCAATGAAAATGTATATCTTTTGCAAGTAATTTGAATAATGGCAAAGCTATTTTACTAAAATTTTTAATGAATCTTTGGTAATAGCCTGCATATCCAAGAAAACTTCTCACATCGTTTTGGCTGATTGGTTCTAGTAGATCTACAATGATTTGTATTTTTCCAGGATCCATTGTTATTCATGATGATGAAATATGATGACCTAATACTAATCCTTCAGTTAACATCATAAAAAAAAATTCATTGCTAAGATACAAATTTGTTTCTATGCATCTGATTAGGACTTTTTCCAAGTTTTTCAAGGATTTGTCAAAAGAATCACCATGCACGGAGAAATCATCCATATATACCTCTACACATTCATGTACTAAATCGGAAAAAATGGCCAGGACTGCTCTTTGAAAAGTAGCTGCAGCATTACATAAACCAAAAGGTAATACCTTATAAGCATGTCTACCCCATGGGCATGCAAAAGTAGTTTTGTCTTGATCGTCTAATGCTATATTCATTTGATTATAGCCACTAAATCCATCTAGGACGGAAAAATATTTTTTCCCAGCTAGTGAATCTAAGACTTCGTCTATGAATGGTAACGAAAAATGATCTCTAAGTCTTTCTTTGTTCAATTCTCTATAGTCTAAACAAATTCTCCATTTCCCATTTTTATTAGGTATAACAACTAATGGAGAAACCCATTGACTGTCAGAGATAGGGTAGATGAATCCTACCTTCAATAATTTTTGTAATTCTTCTTTGACTACCTCTTTTAATATTGGATTCATTCTTCGTTGTGGTTGTCTGAGTGGTATTATGTTATCATCTGTGTAGATATTATGACTGCATGTTTCAGGATGAATCCCCTGCATATCAGTATATTCCCATGCAAATGCTATATGCTATTTCTTCAATAGTGCAATTAATTGTTCTTCCTGCCCGATGGTTCAAAATTTGTGCCAATATTCAAGTATTTCCCAGGACTAATTTCAATTATCTTGCTTTGAGTATTTTCCATAGAGATAACTGGAAAAATGTCATTAAATGCTGACTCTAAAGAATGAATAGTGCAATTTTCTTGAAAAGTTTGTCCTAAGATCTCATCTACAACAATGTATTTTGTGTCTCTTAATTCTTCTGAGATATCTGGTTCAGAAATGAAATAGTCTAATAGATCTCCATTGTTTTCCTCCCTAAAATGAAAGGCTTGATTAATAATTTATATAGGTTTAATTACTTCTTCCTGTTGTTGCTTTGTTTCATCAAGCCAAGGCAATTGATCTATTACAGAAGTTTTTTGAGGAGGAGGATAAAGTGTGATTTGTTTCCTTTCAGTTCCATGTGAGATAATCATATTCCCTGTTCTACAACCAATGAAAGCATCTGTTGTGGCCAACCAAGGTCTTCCAACGATCAATGGATGGCCTCCTATATTAGATTTTGGTTGAAGGACTAGGAAATCTACTGGATACTCCCAAGAATCCAAAGAAATTGTGATATATTCAAGTATACCTTCATGAACTACTTTAGATCTATCAACTAATTCTAAGACCGTAGTGGTTGGTCAAAGATTTTGCAAATTCAAATGTCTCATTGTCTCTAATGTCATCACATTGATAACTGCTCCTAAGTCAATTAATGATTTATAGATTGAAAATTTGTTGATTGTTATGGTTACCATTGGAATTCCTGGGTCAACATATTTTTCTATTGAAATGGTATTTGACATTATGCCTGCTACATTTCCAATTACATGAATTGTTGGTGGATGTTTCCTTATTTTGTTAATTTTCTTTGAACATAATTCCTTAATTTCTTTTGTATAGATTGGGATATCCTTAATAGCTTGCAATAAAAGAATTTTCACACAGACATTTCTTAACTCATCTAAGACATCAAACTCAAGAAGAGAGATTGGTAATTTCTCTTTAACCAACCTTTCTGGAAAAGGAGGTGTTTGGATATTTAATGTTTTACTCCTGTAGATTTGATTGTCTATTGGTAGCTTTTCTGTGCTAGGAATCTCCTATTTTTCAATTTGTTTTTCTATGATAACATGAGAATACTTTGGTAGAACTTTCCTAGACCTTAAGTGGATATTTTGAAGAGGGAGGATTGACTATGATGGTCCTTTTTCAATGTTATACATGGGTTTTTCCACTTTATTATTAGGATTGGAGATTGGTTGGGATGGTAATTGAGTTGGTCTAGGTGGAGGTTGGTTAGATGGTAGTTGGAGTTGTTGTGGTTGGGTTAGTTGTGGTGCAGGTTGTGATGACTGAAAATATGAATTTTGTGGTTGATTCTGATGGAACTGTTGATAAGGAAAAGGTTGGTATGGTTGTTGATATGGCTGTTGGTATGGCTATTGGTATGAATGATTTCCTTGAGCATACCCTCGCCAAAATTGAGGAGTTTGGTTTTGGCTCTACCTAGGAGGCCATGTTTTCCAAGGCATGGGTGCATTCCATGAATTTTGAATAGGAGTTTGAAAATTCTGAGGAAATTGTTGAGAGAATTGAGGAGAAAAATTTTGAGACATACCTATGAAACGTGGCTGCCAAGGCTTCCTTGGTGCTAAGTAATAAAGAGATTCTGTAACAACCCTAGTTGAATAAATGTTTAAGGTTCATTAAGTAAAAATTAATTAGGGGATTAATTGTCTTAACATGGTATTAATTAAACAAGATTGGTATAAAGATCCTAATTAAATATCTGTTAATTAATTAAAGGTTATAAGTTTGATTAATTAATTAATTAATTAACTACCTATTATATTCAATAACTTGGGAATTAAATTTAAAAGGGATAATAAGTTATAGTGTTTAAATAAAGAAAAAAAAAAGGAGAGTTACGTACACAGAAAGGGATAAGAATTAATTCAAAGGGATAAGATATTAATTCAAAGGGGTAAGATATTAATTATGAGAAGATAAGGTAATAAATGGGTTAGGTAGGGAAGTAAATGATGGGTGAAGTCGGTGAAGGAGGGATATGGAGAGGAAGGATGTTTACAAGAGGATCATTCTACGGGAGATTGGTGGTTGATTTTGGGGGGGGCTCTTGGATTTGCAGAGAGGAGTGGATTTTTGGAGTGGGATTGTATCAGCACAGGCACCGAGGTTGCTGGAGGTTTTGGGCACGGGAGCCAGGATATCCATATGATATCCTAGATCTAGGAAGTTACCTAGTTGGCAGGGTGGAACTAGGTTTTGGGCAGTGTTTTACAGTGCAACAACGGTCAAGAAGGCAAGAGGACAAACAGAGGGTTATTAGCATCAGACCCAGGTATTTAAAATTATGCATTGTTTTAATCTATTATAAAAATTTATTATTCGTTGTTAAATTTAAGTTACTGAAGTTACTATTATGAAGATTATTATGCTGTTATGAAGTTACTGTCTTAGTTTATGAAATAAATTGATGTTTAAATCTATTTGGCTATTACATATGGTATCAGAGCGTCTTACTTTGAAATCTGGGCCTATGGGCCAAGTTCACAACTCCAAGCTCTAGCTACAGTCTCGCCTAACCTGCAAACCAAACCAAACGCAGAAATTTTAAAACAAATATAAAAATAAATGCATTAGAAATTACCAAAGTAAAACATATGCATTACTTTTTGTAACTCTCTTTGTTGCATGATGTAACTAATTGTGAAATAAAGAAATATATGATGCATTTTTTTTAAAAGACCTAGAATTGCACAAGGGCACCAAAATAGCTAAATCCAGCAACACTAATTAAATAAAAGATCGGATTAAAAAAAAATAAAATTATTATGGGAATCACCACAAAGAAAAAGCCTAGAATGCAAATTATTGCACCCCTATATATATAAATCAATGTCTAAAGGTCCACAAGAAAATGTAAGACCCATTCAACTATATTGAAAGCTAAATATTGTCTCCTACAAATATTGTCATTCCAAATTTGCAGGGGGCATTTGACATTATTCCAAGCACTTCAAATTTCAACACTGATTTAGAAAAACCTTGCTCCCTTCAGACCCCTAAGTTTAAGCATAAGAGAACTTTCCATTTCGTCACAGCTCTTGTTACTTTGTTTTATACAACATAAAAAATTACATTGCTTGCATATTTTAGGATCTTTGATTTGCAGCTTTATCATTCTCCCTACTCCGATTTAGAGAATTGGTATCATAAATAACTACGAAAAATACCTGCCTCTACAATCTTCTTCCAAATTCTCTAAGCAGGTAGGTGAAAGCCTCATTTTCCTCCAGCAACAAATGACAAGTGCAATTTATAAAAGACTGGTTCCTAGTGTCAATTTAGCTAACATTGTTAAGAATTTTATCTTAGACTTCTTCAAACTAGATTAGTTCATTAATTTTGTTACCACAAAGGCCAACAAAGGATATTTAAGTGAAAACAAGGTCAAATTTCTTATAGTTTCTCCAGATTCATTTTACCATCTATTGGGCTGCTTCCATTGCATATACAAATGGATAGAACTCTCTCTGTATGAAACTAAGTTTATTTTAGCTATAACTTAACTCAAATTAAATTTTAATAAATCTACACTAAAGACTTAACGGGATTTGGGAAGCGATCCTGGGTCAAAATTTTACAAGATGTAAGCAATAAGACCTGGTTGATGTTCCCTAACAGCATGCCATTCCATTTCCATTTTGAGTGCCACGCCATCCCTTAAAGTTAAAGCTCCCTATATGTCTGCATTCTTAGAATACCAAACGAAACTGCTACATACACTACATGTAGTTAAATCTATAAAATGATGTGAACAACTTACAATAGTGAAATTGGAAAGGTCAAAGAAGAGTCTCACCAAAATGAAATCACCAGAAAGAGAACGTGGTCGCACTTGGATTTATCTGCATCAGATTGGATGAAAATAGCATTGTAGGAACGCCAACGCAAGTTATCAGTTTTCCATTACCATTCAACCAATTGAAGCCTTTCATTGGATCCCTCCAATGCATGTAAGTGCGTTGTCTTCTGAGGATTACCTAAATCGTGAACGGTAGATCGAACTACATAACTGTGATCCAGCAGCAACTTCACCAGCCATGAGGCGATGAATCCTGAGGCACCTGTAACATAGACTAGTCTCTCGCTCATGGTTATTGGATATCTCAGCCAGGGTTGAAGCATTTTCAAAGAATACGGTAATCAGAGCAAAGTGGATTGTGAGGGTTTTACACAAAGATAGGCTACGACGAGAACAATTAATGGTGAGAATAATATGTGCAAGACTCTTTGCATATAGTCACACACATAATTTGAAGCCGCCTGCTCTGAATGTTTGGCAAGAAAATGTTCACAATTTCCCACAGTCTTGACGCGTCTTCTGCGATGGCCTGTCCACGCTTGCAAGAATGCCTAATTTGGAGCTCTGTTGAGCATAACAGAGTCGAAGAATACCAGGGATGCATCAAATTGAAGCTAGATATGTCAGAAGAACAAAAATCTTGTATCTGTTTCTCTGGCCAAGCATCACGAACATCTGACTACTCGGAAAAACCTTAGATTTTTCCTCTTCAGCATGTATGTTCCCCGTTGCATTCCCTATAAGTTGTAAAGAATTCTATGGAGTCATCAAAGAATAGAAATGCAGCTAAAAATAGACTTAAACAATGAAATTTCGTCTAAGGGTGGTGTCATTCCTGCGAAATGCAATTGAATTCGTCGAATTTGGCGTGGTGGAGAGGTTTCCCTGTAGATCTGAAGCTCGAAGCCGAGGAATCAAAATAAGTGTGCTCTGTTTCTTCTGCGTCCCATGGGTCATGCAACACTCTAGATATCTTTCTTCATCATGACCCTTCTTCCATGCCGAAATCACACCCACACCAACTTTCCCGTTGTTGTAATTGTAATGCCTGAGTGGAGTGATTGGGTACCTCTTAACCACTGGGAAGAAGCAGGCCTCATGTGGGTTTAATGCCTTTACCATAGTGTGTTTGAAGATTTGTCGAGGATGTTTAGCAACAGAGAAAAGCAATGGAAAACTCTGGTGCACTGCCAATGTCAATCCCATTCCCTTACCAGAAGCTCAACAACGTTGATGGCGGGCATTACCAACACCAGTGCCTAGAGCAAAGGAAAGAGGCGGAAGTGAGGTAGTGTTAGGGTTAAGGAACAACTTAGGTGTTTGGTACTAAGAGCCAGATGCTGGGCACGTGGGCCTCATGCCAAAAGTTTGACCTTAAGGGCTGCCAGATAATGCCTCATTTCTCATTAAGTATTAAGCACATTAAACTATTGCCATTATATATTTTTTATATTAATGTTTAGTTTAATAATTTATTTAAAAGTAATAATACGTCTTTTGAATAATTAAATTTTCATTTTTTTTTTATTTGATTAAATTTTAGTTTTATGATT